>JAJMHH010000044.1:7961-90943 GCA_030582955.1 Osmozyma tolerans
TTTGTGTCGTTTGTTCATCAATGCCCCCGTTTTTTTTTTTCAATTGTTCAAATTTGATGGTTCCTGTACATTGCATAAACTCCTCCCTGCTTTTGGCAAATCATAATCATATTGTTGATATAGTAAATGCATGTTATCACCTCCCACTCATTAACATCACAGCTTTGTAAAGAAAAATTGATGTAATTACTAGTTAACATTTTTGAAAACGTATTCAAATTCCTCAAAACGCTACACGATGCCTTTGGTGTACGGGTTCTTTTTCACGGCGCATGCAATTTAAAATTGCAGGGGAAATCTTGCGTATCGCGTCTGTTGCCGATGCCGGCTCCAATTTGGATAACCCTAAAAAAAAAAGGAAACAAAACAGAATAATCAATTTCCCTCTTTTTTTTTCAAATTCCTATTCTTTTCAAAATCCCATTTGTAACTTCCCGCTATCTCAAGCTTCTTGTGATTTCAATTTTCCGCCTCTCAGCGCATATTCGTGTGGCTTCGCTCGCTTAGTCTTATCTATCTCAACCACTTCTCAATAAAATTAAATTCACTTCAAACCCGTACACCAATAACCATTAACACCCGTACATCTCAGAAGTCCCTCCTCCATCAACATCACTATATTCGCCAGAAAATCCAACATCAATGTATCTTTACCATCATAAATGTACCATAATCATCCTCAATATACCTCTATTCACTAACTCTGCAATAATTAATTCATCGTTGTTTTCAAAAATCTGCTAGTATAAATTCTGGAAAATCCTTCCTATTTATATTGTAATACCGTGCCTTTGAAGGAGTCGGTCATGCAAATAATAACCAAATAGCAATTATAAAAACCACCTATAAATACGTGCGTTTTTCCCCTACATTCGTTACAGAATATCCCTGTTAAATTTGTAAATTTGCAGCCTGCTCGTTCCTGTATATTGCTAATGTTTCTACCTTCTACTCCACATTTGCCCTCCAACTACCCCTTCTAAGAAGACAATGCTTCAACGCAAATTGGACCCATCCTCAAAAGAAATTGCTGATTATTTATCGGCATTCTATAATGGCGACGAAGATCTTGATTCAGACGTTGTTGAAAAATATCAAAATTTCCTTCGCTCTCATCTGGCAGTATTAATCTCCCCTAATCCTTTAGAGAATCCCGTCTTGAATACTTTGTTACCACTGATCTCAAGGATCTTGAATTGTCCTCTATATGACGATATATTTGTACTGTTACTTTCGTCAATTCTACTGAAGTTGCCCTTGTCTCATACTTTGAAGTTCTTCCCACAAGACTATGTCCTTGAATCGTTGAATTCTGAACTGCCCGCTGTCGTGTTTATGATAGTACATCTTCTAAAGAATAAATTAGAAGAGCATGATTCAGAAGCTGAGAACTTCCTCGATTCTACCGATTTTCTTCAAAACGCCTTATCAGTATCATTAACCAAAACCTCCGGAAACACAATGTCTGTGGCACTGGAGGTCGAGGCGCTTTTGCTGGTGGCTCCTGAAGAGCTGCTTGGTTCAATCCCAAAAATACTTGCTTCCACAAAATCTTTAATTGACAACGACGCCACAGTGGTCTCTCGGTATCTTGGAGCCCTTTGTGTTCTTTTAAAAAGACTTCCTAATGTGGCTCCTTCTGAAGTGGGATATTTGGTGTCGTTCCCTAAGTTACCCTTGCTTTTATCACAAGCTCGGAAAAACGATAGTGATGTTGATCTTTTGCTCCTCCACGTGATGATCCAGTCCCACCAGACTATTGTTGACTTGCTGGATCAAAATCCTGCATTATTCTCGTGCATAGAGCCCGTTGTATCTCAATGTATTGAGGACTTCGCCGAAAATGCTCTTTCCTCGTGGGATACTTTAATCGACCCGGCTCTTTTGCTGCTTTACAATTCTGTCGTGCATTGTGGGGCACCTTCCGCCGTTCAGTGGAGCAAAGACTTCCTTTCACAATCTTCGTTAGTTAAAGACATCGACCTTTGCTCAGAAAATGCCCGAATGGTATTTATGGCTACTAATTTGGCCAGAATTATCGACAAATCTCTGTTATACCTACACTTATTTGGACAATTCCCCTCTGTTGATTCCATTATTTACCCCAAGTTCCAATGCGTTCTTCATCTATTCACTGATGACGACTTTTTCAAGTTACTCGCAAACGACGGCACCAAAATCGCCGATCGGACCATCATGGCGCTCCCACAGAATCTCATTTTTGAGTTGGCTAATGTGGCATCAAGATTCGACCATTCCGCTCAATATCTTTTGAGTGAACTTTCATCAGTCGTACTGACGTATTTAGCGATTTTTGATTCTGCATTGGTCAATTCGGATCTTTGGAAATCTAAAGTTTCCACATTAGAAAACCTTCTCTTCAACAGAGCCAACATCGACCTTGGTTTCTGGAAAGAAGGTTTATTGCTGACATACAAAGAAATGGTTGGTGGAAGAAATGTCACCAAGCTTGAGCCTCAAGTGGATATTGCCGACAAGTTCATGTAATGTTGAGCAGAACTGAATTTCCTCAAGTGATACGACTTCATGTGAACTTGAGCAGAACTGAGTATTAAGTACAGTTGACCCATGCACTGCCGCAAATGCAGGTTCTTTGGAATACCATCGTCCAGAGACCAAGACCATGAGGACTATCAAAAACAGAAGGATCAGCAACCAATGACACAGCACGACATCTGGTGCATTTTTTAAGCATATTAGTCAGGTCGTACCCTTGGCCCATTGCAGAAGAACCACCTGATTTGATTGTTGGTGGAGCTGGGATGATGATTTTCCTCAAGGCATCCACAAACTCATTTTCCGAATATTGAAGGCGTGGGACCATGGGCAAATGAATGGGAGAATCCACGTCCATTTGGTTATGATGATGATGATGATGACTATTACTATGGTGGTCAAACAGCGGAAGACGGGCAATCCCCACATCGACCCAATTGTTCTCATAAAAATAGAGATCAGAAAGCTTAAGCTCACGGGAAATGGTAGCAGAGTGACGTTCAATCAAAGCATTGGCAATAGGGACCATTTCAACAGGGATAACACCTCGACAAAAAAGTTCTTGTTCCAAATGCAATTGACGTGCCTTGTCTGCGGAAATAATGGCAGCAAGTTCTTTATTCACATAAAGCTCACATTCACGAAGAAAATTCTCGAAAAGACCAAGATTTGAAGGCAGTGAATTGCAAACAGTGAAAAACCGATTGAGTGCCTCCTTCATCGGCGTATAAAGCTTATTGCTCTCAGATAAGTCTTTATATATCTTTTTCAAGATTTCGTGAGTCTTGCCGATGGAAGAAAGGGCATACATGAGGAACAAACGGGGTACTTTGCCCAAGATAATGGGTAAAACCACGGAATTCTGCATGGAAACTTTTGAAAAAGATTGACGGGACTTGGTGAAGGCAAGATTAAGAAGCTCCTGGTTCAAGTACACAATCAAGTCTATGAGCCACTTAACATTGCCAATAAGCAGCATAATGCATTCGGCACGTGACATGGAATCAGCAAGGGAGTCCTCATGAGGTTTTTTCTTGGACATTTGTCTGTATATGCTGGAAAGGGAGAACATGATGCCAAAACTGGTGGAGCGAAGGTTCAAGACGATCCAGGCCATATCACGGATTGCAGTGGAATCATTCGTTGGAAGGGAATCACCCAACAAAAGTTGCACTGAGAGAAGTTTTTGAAGAGGTGGATTTGAAAGCAATTTATCCACAGATTCTTTACCGAACGAGTTAAGCTTGAAATTGATACTGCGATGAGACTCGGCAATGACAAAATCCACCAACTTCGGAACAAGATCTGGATTGGTTTCTTGCAACAGGTCCATTTCGCTTTTCAACAATACCATCAAGTCATCCAGACATATATTGGCATAGCAAGCGGAAGCATGCATATAAGCAAAACCAAGACCACAGGAAGTATAATTTGATCTTTGTGATTGGGGAAGTTCAAATGGGGCAAATTGCAACATTCCATTTTGGAGGTACACTATAGCGGCCAGGTTTGGCGAGATGGCTAGTGCTTGAGCTGAAGGTGGTAACTGGGGAATCATGAAACCACAATCGAGTAATGATGCAATCTCCGGCAGATTAACCACGGGGTTTTCACCCTCGGTTTTCACGGCAGAGGGTTGTTTGCGACTATAAGTTGCTCTGTCGATGGCATCCACGGAACCGTCGGCATAAACAAAGAATAGAAGGCCATCTGCATAAGAACGGTTTATCAGGCGGAGTTGCGCCGGCACAGCGAGCCAGTCGCGGAGCACAAGTTGCTGGTGGCTGTTGTGGTTGTGTTGATGATTCGGAGAAGAGGATGGTTTCTCCGAGGGATCTGAGTCGGCAGAGTCGATTTTATCAAACAAATCACCAATGAAATCCCCTGCAGACCGCAAATTGTACCGCAAGATCTTAGTAAAGGGAGCAGAAGAAACAGGATGACAACAATGGTAGGTCACGAGAATGTCAGTTGTAGAGTCTGGGTAATGATATGGAGAAAACACGTGAATCAGAGACAATGAAGCAGTTGCAACAGAATCACTAGAACCACCAGCTTCCACAGAATTTAATGGACGCATTGAACTAATCACCGAGCACGTGATGGATGGAGGATGTTGTAGTTGAATATCTTTTGGAGTATGGAAATGGGGATCGTCTTTTTGTTGTCTTGCCGAATGGACCAAGAACCCCCAATCCACAGTCAAGGAGTATGTGATGATTTGATTTGAACGGGCATCATAAGCGCATACAATAATGGCACCAGCAGCAAAACCAATAGAAGCTTTAGTAAAAGACACCGATCCTTCCACACCGTCTGGAGCCAAATTGACCGATGTCTTGTGATACTCCACTTTATGTTCACCTTGATAGTATAAGTTAACAAGACCATTTTGACGTAATGCCACACATGCCTGTTTTGTTGGAATAGGATGAGTTGTTCCGGTGAAATGATGTTGTTGAACTTCATATTGATATGATGGATTTTGAGAACCAGACAGTGAAGATTCCACCAATCGAGCTGGTTTATTCACAATGACTGGTTTTTCAACTCCAAGCCATTCAAATGCAACACATTGCGTATGTGCTTGAGGCGCCACTATATCCCGGTATATCATTTCCGTGTGATTGTACGAAGTTAATTCGTACAGTGGCCCACCATCGGGAGATTCTTCTTTTTCTGATTTGTTTTTGTTGTTGTTGTTGATGAGTCCAACTCCAGTAAGAAGAATATAAAAATTCCCGTGTTCATCCCATACTGCAAGATCTGTCAGAAGATTGCTCCAACGAAGTGTATCGATTGTCGGAATTGAAGTGGATTCTGACAGTTTCACTGTAAGCGTAGTAGGACGGGCTAATTGCCAATGATGACCATTTGTATTTTCCAAATATGTAAGACAAACATTATGTGATGCTTCACTACGCGGCTCGGCGTATGTGATGAAGCCGTTCTTTGACCACGAAATGGCACCGCTCATGGTGTGTGGAGAGTGAGGGGGTGGTGTTGATATAGATATACGCACGTGATAGGCATGTGAATATAGTGAAAAATAAACGTGACTTTGATCACGTTTATATCTTTGCTCTACTGCTTTGCTCTGCTCTGCTGTTTGTTCTATTATCATACTACTTAGCCTTTATTGCAGAAAACACTTCCTTTTTTTGCTGCTGGGAGTGCATTGGTTATAGTATATGGATTTTGTGATGTAAGGTCACGTGAACTTACCAAGACCGTTCGATTAAGTTTCGATAATTCAACTTAGAATATTGTGCTATTTTGTGATGGTTATTCTTATTTTTGCTTTCTTTTTTCTTTACAGTGTCTCTTTTTCTTCTTTTTTTTTTTTTTTTTTTTTTTTTTTTTTTTTTTTTTTTTTTTTTTTTTTTTTTTTTTTTTTTTTTTTTTTTTTTTTTTTTTTTTTTTTTTTTTTTTTTTTTTTTTTTTTTTTTTTTTCTTAATGTATTTGCAACTTCGATGCTTAAACAGATATAGACAAATAATCACTTTGCTTTCAAGATTAGGAAATTTTATCTGAGGATTCCTTGATCAGGAAAGCCTATAATTTATGTTTTTAAGTAAAAATGGTGGTTTGTGATTTTTGATTATCTTTTAAAAAATTTTAGTGCAGTGGAATTGGGTATATATATTTGATATCTGATGCGGTAATGCAGAAAAAGCAGAAACATATACAATATACAATATACAAATACATGTTTAAATATGTATTTAAATATAAAACTATATATATAGAAAATAGTAAGGGATTATAAATGCATAGTTGAATATGAAAGTATGGAATACACCGCCTACAGTACTGGATAGCTAGATGATTACGTAATCAGTATGTGAAGGGTAGAAAAAAGGAAGGAGATAGAATGGAAGAAGGTTTCAATGTAGAGATCTGAGATTTGAAACGAAGTAAATAAAACGGAATGTCGATACCATAGAACCTGCGTCATCACATGGATAGTACAATATGAATAGAAATAATATTGATATACTTAATCCTACTTTCTAATGTTGATCATTGATATTTTGTTGGTAAGGTAAAATACTATGAACACAGTTATCGTATCGGTAATCAATATATTCAGGAAATAATAATTATGAATTTCGTTACGAGACCATTTATATAATATTTTTATATTTATGATGGTAAATATAGCTATTCACTGGCAGATTTTATCTATTATTTATTGATTCTAATAGACTGGGATGTACTGATGCTTTTACGGATGTACTGATTTTTAATTCTAATAGGCAATTTTCACACGATTCGCTTTTAATACAATTTTTCAGTACTTTTCTCGTTCTCCTTATATCATACCTTTACAATCCGCTTTCTCATATTTGTTCTATTTCCCATCGAATCAAAATTTTCGTAATTTTCTTCCCAGCATTTTTTTATTCAATCTTTTGATTTGAGGATAATTTAATATTCTTGCATATTCTTTATACTTTTTTATCAGTATATATTCTGCAAACATTAATATATTTATAATAATTTATTTACTTATTAATTTGGTTCAATTATGATTAATTTCTAAAGAATATATGAATATCAATTTGATATAATACCATTATATGATTTATCTAATAGCAATCCCTCTATTATAGTATTATTGTTTACATCTAATGCCGACTATAGCGTGGAGACCACTCATATTTTTATGCTTACATAATCAAAAGACATCCGTACACCAGCTCACCCCGGGACAATCATGCCCTTAGCAAAAAGAGTCATATTTCAAGAAATGACCTTCAATTTACTATAATTTGGTTCCTGAGACTTTCAGGAGCATTTCAGTGGCTTTTAAATTATTATTTTACGAGTAATACTCGAAATAACATACTCTACAAATATATACCATACTGCATATAATCAATAGTATAATGTAGTATAGTATATACTAATTTCATTAGATATGGGATGTTTCAAGTAGACAGTAAATATATTAGGAATTAGGGCATGGATTACTAAAATACGATATTTCAAGATCTTATTAGAATCTCAAGGCCATAATTTCCCCAATATATGAGGAAAATAATAGACTACTAAAAATATAGACATTTTGCAATAATACTGATATCGGCTGTTATACATGTTAGGACATAATTATATACTGATATACTTCAACGATAGAATGGAGCGATTGACACTTTAAAATGTTTGTTTTAGTAGTCATAAACATGTATATTTTTTATCATTTAATTGTTGTATCTTTAAGTAATTGTTGTACCTTTTGTTGCACCTTTAATTTATAATACTAATGCATTATACAATCTATTATGTAATCCTGTTAATATACAATATTCATTAACCATATTGGTCATTAACTATACAAAAGCTTTTATTGATAATTGAACCATTAATTTGATCAAATAATATTTGTATTAACATAATTACATTAATGCTGTGATATTGTAGTATAGTATAGTAGTATAGTATAGTAGTAAAGTAGAAACATTATATGCAGTACGTATGACAAGACATAAATTTTTGGCTTAGAAAATAATATTATGGAATCACGATTTATGGTTTGGAAATGACGAATTGAAAAAGTATGTCTATGATGACCAAATGGTTTAGTACGTAAGTGCTTAAGTAATCTGCGAGTGTTACTATAATCAATGGTATTCATCTACGAGGAATTGATTATGTAATCAAGATTATCAATAATATTTGAGTACAAAACTTTCTTGATAATCTTGATTACATAAGTTATAGCTAGTTATTGTAATTATATAATCATAAGCTATTGGCAATGATATACTATATTATTAGCAATAACTATTAATATTTTTAATGGTGAATTTAAACCATACTTATATTTGATGAATAATTAATAAACATGTTATAAATAACTAGAACTGTTCATAAATTAATACATGAAATCAATTATTAATGTTAAACCTGGTGTTGAAAAACTCTCCTACAACCAAAATTGAAAAAATATTGCAGCACCACAATTTCCCATATGGTCTCCCACTATAGTACTCACTGTGGCCCTAAGTGTCTTGACGCTCGTTGATCGGACGGGAAACAGTATTTTCCACTTGGTATGGCCGCAACCAATATAGAGCATCAATTTGACAGCTTAGAGAACTCTATCAAATTAGTGGTGGAGGAAATTATAAGCAGGAAATTATCATTATATTTTATATAGAACAATAAAAAAGGCTGAAAAATGCTAGAGATCAAAAATCCATAGAGCAAAAACGAAATCATGAATCTGTTGAAATGTCCTTTCTGGCAAGTCTTCAATAATTCCTACAGTAAATTAATACCGGAAACACTACGACTCCTGGCTCTGTACATGGTAACAGTTCTGCTTACGTAATCACAAAAGCACTTCCTTACATAATCAATGTATTAGCAATTACTCAAGGTCACCTGGAACAGGGAACGAAGATGCCCACAGGGAAACCTCATCATGGAGGGATTTAACCTCAGCGTCAGCGTCGGCTTGTTCCTTAAAGTTAGCCAATGCAGCCTTTGGAGACTCACCAGACTCGGTAGATTTCAACCGAAGGGCAATTTCCACTGCTTTTTGGAAGTAATCGGCGACACGAGCAAATTCATCAGGACCAAATCCACGAGTGGTCATTGCTGGAGTTCCCACACGCAATCCAGATGGGTAAAGAGCGGATTTATCGCCAGGAACGGTGTTCTTGTTAGCAGCAATGTTGATACGCTCCAAGACGGCCTCCACACGAGCACCATCAATATTCTTGGACCGCAAGTCCACGAGAACCAAGTGTGTATCGGTACCGTCGGAAACGAGATCGAAACCACGGGATTTCAAAGCTGCAGCAAAGTCTGCAGCATTACCCACCACCTTCTGTTGGTACTCCTTATACTCTGGTGCCAGACACTGGTGCAAAGCCACAGCCAAAGCCGAGATAGTGTGGTTGTGAGGACCACCTTGGTGAGCTGGGAACACAGAAAAGTTGATCTTGCGCTCCAAGTCATAAGGGATCTCCTTACCCTTTTTGGTAACTTTTCTAATACCTTTGCGGAAGAAGATCATGGCACCACGAGGACCACGCAAGGACTTGTGAGTGGTGGTGGTGACGATGTCTGAGTAAGGGAAAGGTGAAGGAGTGACGCCAGCAGCAACAAGACCGGAGGTGTGGGCCATATCAGACAAAAGATAAGCACCCACGGAGTCGGCAATGCGCTTCATGCGCTCGTAGTCAATGACACGTGAGTAAGCAGAAGCACCGGCAACAATGATCTTAGGACGGAACAAAGCAGCGTTCTTCTCCAAAGCGTCATAGTCAATCAACCCAGTGGACTCATCCAAGCGGTATGGCATGGTCTGGAAGTACTTGGAGATGAACGAGATCTTGGTCGACGGCGTTTGGTAACCATGGGACAAGTGGCCACCATGAGGTAAGTCAAGACCCATGATACGGTCACCAACTTCCAAAACAGCAGAATAAGCATATAAGTTTGCTGGAGCTCCAGATAAAGACTGCACATTGACTCCCCAAAGGTTAGGGTCCAAGCCAAAAGCTTCCAATGCTCTTTTTCTGCAAAGTGACTCGGCTTTATCGATGATTTCGTTACCACCGTAGTAACGCTCACCAGGGTAACCTTCTGAGTACTTGTTTTGCATTTCCGACCCCAACATATCCATGACGGCCTTGGAGGTGAAGTTTTCTGATGGGATCAACGTGATGGAGTTCTTTTGTCTGGATTTTTCTTCCTGCAAGATCTTGGCCATTTCTGGGTCCACAGAGGCCACTGGGTTGGAGATCAACTGCTGAGCAGCGCGTGTGAGAACAGTGCGAGTACTCACACGAGGAATTCTATTCAAATTGCGGAGCATGAGATATGGAATATGGGAGGTGGAGAGTAGAGAGTCCAAGGAAATGGGGAAGTGGAGAGGAAAGATTGGTGTAAGGATGATGTGTTCGGCGCCGCGACTTTAGTCAAAATGTATTAGTGGTCACGTGCGCATCACGTGCGATGACTCATGGGACCCTGACGAGATCCATTTCTGTTCACTTCATCAAGTGGTGACCACAGGAGACGGTACTGGAGCACAGGGCCAAGGTGGAGAACCAATTGTTATGGAGAAGTTGCTCCAGAGACACTCGAGTTGCAGGGTCCACAGTAAGCAAATGGACCAATGGACATTCGTCAGGCAAATCACCAAAGAATGCCTCACAGAGACCATCAACACCACCATGACAAAAAACTTTGAATTCTGAATCTGATACATGAGCCAGTTTCCAGGGAAATTGTTTTTTCAAAAGAAAACATGCCATCACTCCTAGTGACCACATATCCACTGGCCATCCACTGTATTCAATAGCAGTAGTCATTTCTGGAGCCATATAATTTGGAGATCCCACAATCCCTCTCGCTTTTCGACCATCTGTAGCAGTGGCCAAATCGATGATCTTGACCAATCCAGTTTCATGATGAAATACGGCATTATCAAGCTTCAAATCCCGGTGGCAAAGTCCTTGTTCATGAAGATAAGCCACACCCAGTGCCACTTGCTTCCACACACAAAGCATTTCCCGACGGTTAATTTCAACCTCTTTTGCTGTCATTTTCCGTACTTGTTCGTAAACATTGGCCTCACTACCAGCATCCATGAAAACACGAATAGTATTCCCCATCAACAGCACTGTATACTTGAACACGTGGATAAAATGCTCATTGTCAAGTCGGGCCAACACATCGTACTCATGAAGAACACGCTTTTTGTATTCACCCTTGGTTTCGTATTTTTCCCGTTCATGATACGTTTTCGTCACGAACACGTGATTTTTTTTCCGGTGGACCTCCACCGCTCCCGACACGCCGTGACCTACCTTCATTGGCGTGTCGGCAAGAAAGTACAGCAAGGTTTAAGAGCGCTAAGTATAGCGAGAGCTAATGTAGACCCAAGTGCAAAAGGGAAATGCGTAGTAAGCAGAGCGTGACTAGTAGTACGATAAGAATACACCCGTGCATCAGCGCGATTCCTGTATATAGTCTTTCTTAGTTGGGCTCGTTTCGGCCCCGATCGGTACAAGCCGCCTCCGCGGATGGCACTAGGACCAGCAAATTATATGCAGGTTACAATACTACACGGGTAGTAAAGAAGGCTAGACAGAGACAAAACAGGTGGGTATTTGCAAGTAATGAAAAAACCTAGAAAGCCTATTTTCACAGGTAGAAGGTATATGTTACCTACGTACACCAGCTTATGTACAGTACATCCTATATATTCTTCTTATCAGTGGTGTTGCCCTCAATTAAGTGTACTGCATATAGTGTAAAGTGGGTCGCAAATATAAAGTCCCCCACAATTCCTTGCTCCTTTTTCTCTCCTTTTTCTCCTCTTTACTCTTTTTATCTTTGTACTTATTTCTCCTTATTTTTTCGACCAATTGGAGAAATGAAATTATCACTCATTTCGGTAGTTTCTGCTGCCACCGCCGTTTTGGCGCTTTCCATCCCCGGAAACAAATTTGACGGTCTTCAGCAGATTATCTCCGATAAGTTCCAAGGCGCTTCCTCCCAATACGACAAGATTATCTCCACATTAGAATCTTCTAAAGATGACTGGTTGTTGAAAGCAGCCCAATTGCTCAATGAACCAGCTTCGGCTATTCCTGACGAGGCCAAGAAGGCCTGGTCTGAGGTTCTCCTTAAGTTCCCTGAGTCAGTGGCAAAATTGAACTTCAAGGCCCCAGCCACCGGTAAAAAGGCCAAGACTGACGCCAAATTCGATTATCACGTGACTGACGCAAGAGTCCCCGACCACAAGTTGAGGGTGAAGAACACCCCTGAGGATTTGGGCATTGACTCGGTCAAGCAATATTCTGGGTACTTGGATGTGGCTGAAGAAGACAAGCACTTCTTCTTTTGGGCATTTGAGTCCAGAAATGACCCCAAGAACGACCCTGTCATTTTGTGGTTGAATGGTGGTCCAGGCTGCTCCTCGTTGACTGGTTTGTTCTTTGAGTTGGGCCCTTCGTCTATTGGTGACGACTTGAAGCCTCGCTACAACAAGCACGCATGGAACAACAATGCCACGGTGATCTTCCTTGATCAGCCCGTCAACGTTGGCTACTCGTACTCCTCCGCTTCTGTCACCAACACTGTGGCTGCTGGCAAGGACGTGTATGCTTTCTTGGAATTGTTCTTCAAGCAGTTCCCCGAATACGCCAAGAGAGACTTCCACATTGCCGGTGAGTCCTATGGTGGCCACTATATCCCCGTGTTTGCCTCGGAGATCTTGAGCCACGATGACCGTTCGTTCGACTTGACTTCGGTGCTCATTGGCAATGGCTTGACCGACCCATTGACCCAATACGAGTACTACCAGCCTATGGCTTGCGGTAAGGGTGGTGAGCCCTCTGTGTTGGACCCTGAGGAATGTGACAGCATGGCTGCTTCGATCCCTCGTTGCTTGTCATTGATTGACTCTTGCTACCAATCGGAGTCAGTTTGGTCATGTGTTCCTGCTACCATCTACTGCAACAATGCTCAAATGGGCCCATACCAGCAGACTGGTAGGAACGTCTACGATATCAGGGAAGACTGCAAGGGCGGTAACTTGTGCTACGAGGACTTGCAGTACATTGACCAGTACTTGAACTTGCCCGAAGTGAAGGAAAAGTTGGGCGTTGAGGTTGACGAGTACGAGGGATGCAACTTTGACATCAACAGAAACTTTTTGTTTGCTGGTGACTGGATGAAGCCTTACCACAAGAACGTGATTGACTTGTTGGAGCAAAAATTGCCAGTGCTTGTGTATGCTGGTGACAAGGATTTCATTTGCAACTGGTTGGGTAACCGTGCTTGGGCAGACAGATTGCCATGGTCTGGCCACAAGAGCTTTGAAAAGGAGGCGATCCGGGAGTGGACAGTTAACAAGAAGGCAGCTGGAGAAGTGAAGAACTATAAGCACTTTACATTCTTGCGGGTGTTTGGCGGTGGACACATGGTTCCACATGACCAGCCGGAAAACGCGTTGGAAATGGTGAACACCTGGGTGTCAGGAAACTATCGTTTCTAGAATAATGTAAAAGGATAATGCGCAAATGTAGACGATAACGGGGAGAGATTGAGTATATATGCAGGAAGTTGCAGCCGTATTACCGGATTAGGCGAAAGAGAAAACACCAACCCTGAGGAGGAGATGTACCAAAGTAAGCACAGCACAGCAAGCGACTACCAATTACTCATAAACAAAGGCGAAATCGGCGAATCTGACTATTAGCTTTTTTTGCCTTTCTCCAATTTGCCCCCCATGATAGTAACACCGGCCCTCCGGGTGTTGATGATGTTTCTATGTCTAGCGCAAGGCGTTGTGGCTGCGCTAGCGTATAGTCGACATAAAGACAAGAATGGGGTTCCCATAATCGTTTCAAGTTTTCTGATGGTTTTAGAGACACTTGCCCATTTGATAATTGGACTTCTCAGGAGAAGAACCAAAATGGGCATTTTCCCCTTTATTATTTCCTCCATATTCCATCTTTTCTATGTTGCTTCTGCCATGGTATTTGCAGTAAAAGTGGTATCTCATGAGCAATGGGAATGGCCAAGACATAGTGGAGTCATCGTTATGGCGCTCTCTATATTCACCACATTCATAATGGGCATTTTATTAGGCACAGATTTTCCATCACCACCAGTGAATATTCAGGCAGATGAAGAAGAATCACTAGCCACAGTACAGCATTCAGACGCATTATCTCTTAACAAAGCACATCTGCATTTAACAGCATTCCGTCAATCTCTGCATGGACCTTTGACGGAGAATGATGAAGGAGAAATCAACCCAGATCTACTCGAAGAAGGACTATTGGGGCCAGCTCCAGGGTATGATTTATGGCATAAAAATTCCCAGAGAACACTAGTGGAGCCTCATGATAGCTTTGACAAGCTGGAAAACACATTTAGGCCACATCCTGCAGTGAATATCACCATTGGCCAGAATACTGAGCCATTTGAAGGTGATGGTGATGCAATTGGTCAAATTGGTCAAATTGGTCAAAGCATTGAACAAAGCATTGGTCAAAGTGCTCCAAGCATTGGTCAAAGGGCACCAATTGATGGAATAATAGGACAGTCAATTACAGAGGCAGAAAATCCTGGAAATATGCCCAGGTTTAGTGAAGACGGATGGACAGATTACTGCGAGCAAAACTGGATGGAACTGCCAGTGGTGAGAATGAGACAATCACAAACAAAACTAGACATCACCAAAGCTCGACGCCATCAACGGCTTAAAAAATGGGCTTCTGTGCATGAGATGCCATTCCGCGGGGCGGTAATGGATCTTGGCATTCCCCTTGGCCATGGAAACTCTTCCAACGGGATAATTGCATCAACTGATTGCATAAATCCACTGTCACGTGCTATAGGCAATAAATTGTCTCCATTGCCCTATGCTAGAGACAATAAATTGTCTTCCCCGCAAGCTATGGATAATGGGTTCATATCACTTGAAGATTGGGAAAAATGGCATTCATCATCTTCTCCATTGCCAAAACATCGTCATTCTGGATCAGTGGCCACAATGCTCTCCAACCAAAAATCTATCATTTCCAACAAATCATCGCGGTCGGTTTCACCGAAAAAATCACTAAAGAACTTCTTGAAAGTTACCACTCCAAACAAACGCCATTCTTTCACAATCACCCTTCCTCATGGATCTCCTCCTCCCGTTCCAAAACCTCCTCCTCCAATTCCGATGCTCTTCAGGAAGACCTCGGATTCCTCCCCTCCAACATCCTCCCGTTGCTCATCCCAATCCCACTCTGAAGGCTCTCGTGTTAGTAGCTTGCCTAGTGCCGTCATTGGTGAGTATGATAAGGAAAAATGGCGAACTCTTAGAGAAAGAGCTCGTCTGAATGGTTCCATCGACTGCATTTAATCGTTTCATTTTGCATCATAATAATAGCATTATTCTTTGTATTTTGTAAAATTTTGCTCTCTATGTTGTTGTAAAAGTATAGAGATGCAAATAAACATGTAAAGAATTATTAGTCGACATAATTGAATTAATGACTTTCAATTTTGCATATCAAAAGCTTTTTAATAAGTGCTCTGGTAAGAAGGATCAGAAAAATGTGGAGAAAAGATGCATTACTTTATTATACCGCGGTGGCCTACAATATTGGCTTCATTTTGAACATTTGAGTATAATTCTAGTATAATTCCTTTATTTGGTTATAATGTCCTCAACTTTAATTTATATTTAAAACTTAAGTTATTTACACTACATTTATATATTACATATCTTTAAATTGTATATATTCAACCTTCTAAATAATGTTCTATTCCATAGTATTCTCCATTTATCTACATATCTATACATCTAAATATCCTAATATACTATAAGCTCTTAATTCTGTGATTTTTGCATACATCATATTCTATATTCTATATTCTATATTCTATATTCTATATTATATTTTCAAATATTTTCAATATTCCATATGTCATATTCTATTCTATCTTCTATGTTCTATAACTTCTGAATTTTTACTTTTCCTTCCGCATCTTTGATGTATTTCGCAAATAATATACAAATTATAACCTTCAATAGTTTCAACATCAGCTCACGGTCTACGTATCCCCAGTAAAGAAATATCAATTTGATAACATCCTCCATTTATTGTATCATATTTTATTTCCTCCATTATTATCAAAAATGTAAAATATAAACTCTTGAATGGTTTACGGATGAGATAATCTAATGGTTGAATAAGCTAATATCTGACGAGATGGTATACTATACTATACTACTATACTACTATACTATACTACTATACTATACTACTATACTATACTACTATACTATACTACTATACTATACTACTATACTAAACTACTATACTATACTACTATACTATACTACTATATACAAATTATTAATGCTGAAATTTAATACAAATAATTAATATCATCATGAATATTCTAGTATAAATAATTCATTTATGTATACTAATAATATTTGAATATTAATAATTGATATATATAGAAATATATATAGCCAAGTTAAAGGTGGAAAAATATAATTAATGAGTATTTAATAAGTGGCTTCTTAAATACATGTAAATTTCAAATCTATAGAAAATCTGTAATATAATTTTATTATATATATTCTATGCTACGTTATACCATTATATAATGGTTAAATGCAGTATGGTATATTTATGTAGAGAATGAAGCATTATACTTTGAGAGAAGAGCCTCAAAAAACACTCTAATACTCTTGAGGATTGCAGAATTCAAATGATAATAATATTATGGCTTTTTCATGTTATTTGACTCTTTTTGCTGAGGGCATGATTGTCCTGGGGTAAGCTGGTGTACGGGTTTAGTTTGATTATGTAATCATGACAAGGAAATAAGGTTACTACACAAAGTGGTCACCATCTTATAGTGGACATTAAATATAGATTCAAATATTATATTGGAGAGCTTATACTGAATTACATTATATGATGCTAAGACTTTATTGTGATAGTATATGATGATAAAGTATTGTATAGTATATGATGATAAAGTATTGTCTAGTATATTTTATACTACTATATACTATTTACTATATACTATATACTATATACTACTATACTATGATATACTATAATATAATATACTATAATATAATATACTATACTACTATACTATACTATATACTATATACTACTATATTATACCTTTTTTATTTCCAAATCTGTATCATTCAAAATCTGTACTATATCTTCATGTATACATATTTATATATATACTATTTCTATAAATTATCTTAACTATTGTTCAGATTCTGCCCACCACTCGAATATTAACTTGAATATTTTCTTTTTTCTTTTTTTTATTTTGTTCTTATTTTTTTTTTTTATTTAAGTATTTATTGAAATTACAAAATGAACTTCTGGTGATCGATAATACTGATATTAGTGAACAACAGGAAAATCTGATTTATCAGATTTTTAAAACTCGGTCGAGTTAATTAGCACTTGGAGAAATCTTCTACTAAAACTAATTTTTCCTAGATCTAAATTCCTTATATTCCAAATTTCACTAAATTCATAGTCATTGAAAAGTCCCTGTCTACGCACTATAAAACATATTTTGATAGGAAGAGACAAAAATCGAGAAATATCAAAAATACCACCAAAAATCAAACATACAAAAATTAACACCAGAAACCAATATCACCACATACTCAGGTCTAAAATTTACATCTACTTACCTCAAATAAATATTGCAAACAAATTTTAGTATAAATACATTAAAGATATTATATGCAGGACACTAACAAATAGTCATAAGCCAAGCGGGTACTCCAATCAGCCAGGATATACTCTTTTCTAATTGGAAATGTTCACCTTTCTATTATTGCTCTAATATCTTCACCATTCTCTTTTCTTTCTCACAGAACTTCATATCCACTAGTTGTACTTATTTATGTAGAGTACTGCACATAACCATATTTTTAGCTAGTACTGAAGATCCACATTACAATAAGTCACAGGCCTATACAGCACAGAAAACATATAGAGCTAGATGCTTTTGAAAATCTACAAAAGAATGAGAAGTGCAAGCTACAACGGTGTGTGGACCAGATATATCAGTACATCCAATGAGCTATATACAGTACATTATTGTAAGGGCGGTATTTATAGAGAGATACACAGAGCTAAGTAAATATGGATGATTATCTCCTTAAGAAGTGCTAGCTATATAGTGTCATTATTCAGACATAGATAATTGTGCCATAGACAATAGAAATGCTTTATACTGTGGTTATATACAGTATCTGAGCTAACCACAGTAGTTACGATGATAGTATCATAAAATATACACTCACCAAGTATCAAGCTCTCTATAGTGGTAAGATTCTTATAGAGTTGATAGGGGGATTTCTTTGTAAGATAGAAGATAGCAAAATTGTACCAAAGAGCATTTAGAAACACTGGTAGAAGATCGAGAGGTAAGTTCAGTCTATTACATGCAATAGTAGATTAGGAAAGATTGACAGAATACATTTATAGAGTCCATAAATGGTTTTACTAGAAAACAACGGATGTCAGAGTGAAGCACTTCAGTCACGTGATTGAAGCGATGAGGTCACGTGGATTATAGAGGTCAGAGATAGTAATAGAATGATGGATTTATGAAGTGATATATTATAATTCTAATTCCATAGAGTATTGTTATTTGAAAATAGGATTATCAATATAATCATGACTTGAGTAGGGAGCACGGAATGAGGAAGGAAGGTGAATATATATGGCAGGAATGTATAAAGATAAGCGTTTTCACCGCGCGGGCATCGCAATGTACAACTATCATGGACGACCTCTTTGACGTTTTTACGGAGAAACCGGGGACGGTAAATACGGAGCAGGCGGGAGTTCCGAAGGGAGAAAAATCTGCTGCTTTCAAGCAGGCGGAAAAATCCACGGAGCAATCTGAGGAGAAGCAGTCTTCGGAAAATCAGTCTTTGGAAAATCAGTCTTCGGAAAAGCAGTCTTCGGAAAAACCAGAGAAAAGACGCCATGTGGAAGATTCACAAGGACAAAAGCAAAAGAAAAAGAACCCGGTGGTCTCTGATGCTGTGGAAATCGAAGCTCTGCGGTCAGTTGCCGCTTCTAATGGACTTTTACCCGAACAACAAGAGCCAGAACAGCTCAAATTAAAACATCAAGTTCGCCACCAGGTGGCGTGTCCGCCAGATTATCCATATACGCCCATTGGAGAGCATAAGCGGAGAAATGAGGCTAGAACTTACCCATTCACCTTGGACCCGTTCCAAGATACCGCCATTTCATGTATTGATCGAAACGAATCAGTGCTTGTTTCGGCACATACATCTGCTGGTAAAACAGTGGTGGCAGAATATGCTATAGCACAATCACTTCGTGACAAGCAACGTGTCATTTACACATCTCCAATCAAGGCGTTGAGTAACCAGAAATATAGAGAGCTTCTTGCTGAATTTGGAGATGTTGGGTTGATGACAGGAGACGTTACAATTAACCCGGACGCCGGGTGTCTTGTGATGACAACGGAGATTTTACGGTCGATGCTTTATCGTGGGTCCGAAGTCATGCGAGAAGTGGCGTGGGTTATCTTCGATGAAGTCCATTATATGAGAGATAAAGCCCGTGGTGTTGTGTGGGAAGAAACCATCATCTTGTTACCGGATAAGGTTCATCACGTGTTCTTGTCAGCTACAATCCCCAATGCTATGGAGTTTGCCGAATGGATTGTTGATATTCATAATCAACCGTGTCACGTGGTCTATACGGATTTCCGTCCCACTCCATTACAGCATTATCTTTTCCCTGCGGCTGGCGACGGGATCCATTTGGTGGTTGACGAAAAGGGGGTTTTCCGTGAGGAGAATTTCCAGAAAGCAATGGCTTCCATCACGAACAACATGGGAGATGATCCTGCTCTGGCAGAGAATCTGGGTAAATCACGGAAAAAGGGCGAAACTTTCAAAGGAGGCAACAATGATGGGAAACTGGACATCTATAAGATCGTGAAAATGATCTATATGAAGCGGTACAATCCAGTGATTGTGTTTTCATTCTCTAAAAGAGATTGTGAGTCTCTAGCACTCAAGATGAGTAAGCTAGACTTCAACACAGACGAAGAGCGTTCTGCGCTTACTCAGATCTTCGATAACGCCATAGCTCTTTTACCAGAGGCAGACAGGGAATTGCCCCAAATCAAAAATATCTTGCCGCTTTTGAAACGAGGAATCGGTATTCATCATTCAGGATTATTGCCCATTTTGAAGGAGATCATCGAGATCTTGTTCCAAGAAGGTTTTCTTAAAGTTCTTTTCGCCACCGAAACCTTCTCCATTGGCCTTAATATGCCGGCAAAGACTGTGGTGTTCACATCGGTGAGAAAATGGGACGGCGTTGGGTTCCGGTGGGTCTCTGGTGGTGAATACATTCAGATGTCGGGAAGAGCAGGTCGTCGTGGGCTTGATGATCGTGGTATTGTCATTATGATGATAGACGAGAAAATGGAACCACAAGTGGCCAAAGGAATGGTGAAGGGTCAAGCGGATCGGTTAGACTCAGCGTTCCATTTAGGCTACAATATGATCTTGAACCTCATGAGAGTGGAAGGAATCTCACCAGAATTCATGCTTTCGTCGTCCTTCTTCCAACACCAAAATGCTGCCTCTGTGCCTAAATTGGAAAGTCACGTGCGCGAGCTCCAAGAGAAGCTTTCTGGAATGGAAATCGAGGACGAATTCCTCGTGAAGGAGTACTATGATTTGAACCAACAGTTGGAAAAATACCGTCACGACGTGACACGCGTGGTGACACATCCGGGACACATCTTGCCGTTTTTGCAACCAGGCAGAGTGGTTAAGGTTGCCAATTACGGATGGGCCATGGTGGCCTCTTTCAATAAGCGCATCAACAAACGTGCTCCCACCACCACATACACTGACCACGAGTCGTATCTCGTCAGCGTGTTCGTGACAACCATGTACATTGACTCACCGGTCAACTTGATCAAACCATTCAGTCCGTTGCTTCCAGAAGGTATTCGTCCATCTGCTCCCGGGGAAAAGTCACGTGCTGAGTATATTCCGGTGACGCTTGATTCACTCGAGGCGATTTCCTCTGTCCGGTTGAAGGTTCCTGATGATTTGAAGAGTTCTGCGGCAAAACGGAACTTGGTCAAGACCATGAGGGATTTGCCCCGGAAATTGCCGGACGGAATCCCGCTTATGGACCCTGTTGGGGCCATGAAGATCGACGATGCCGAGTTCAAGATGCTTCTTCGTAAAATCGACGTCCTCGAAGGGAAATTGGCCACCAACGCCCTTCATGGATCAGACCGAATGGAACTGCTCTATATGCAGTACAAGGAAAAGGTGAAAACAGAGACTGATATGAAAGACACGAAGGACAAGATTTTGCAAGCACAGGCGGTGATTCAATTGGATGATTTACGTCATCGCAAGCGGGTTTTAAGGAAATTAGGTTTTGTCACGGCCAATGATATCATTGAATTGAAAGGAAGAGTGGCATGTGAGATTTCTACCGGAGATGAGCTTCTTTTAACGGAACTAATTTTTAACGGCACATTTTCCGATTTGACTGCAGAACAATGTGCTGCGGTTTTGTCATGTTTTGTTTTCCAAGAACGGGCCAAGGAAGTTCCTCGGTTAAAACCAGAATTGGCTGATCCGCTTAAGAAAGTGCAAGAAATGGCAGGACGAATCGCTAAAACGTTCAAAGAATGCAAAATAGATATCGTGGAAAAAGAATACGTGGAACAGTTTCGTCCTGAACTCATGGAAGTCACCTATGCTTGGTGTAAAGGTGCTACTTTTACACAAATTTGCAAAATGACCGATGTTTACGAAGGTTCTTTAATTAGAACATTTAAACGTCTTGAAGAAATGATTCGTCAAATGGTGCAAGCTGCAAAAACTATCGGAAATATCGAGTTGGAGGAGAAAATGGAATCTGCAACTGCTTTACTTCATAGAGACATTGTCTCCGCTGGTTCCTTGTACTTATAATGTATTACTTAATTCAACAAACTGATTATATATAATGTACTTATATAGTATTTAGAATGAATATCACCAAATATATAGTACTATTGTATGTATAGTTTGTATGTATAGTTTGTATGTATAGTTAGTATGTATAGTTTGTATGTATAGTTAGTATGTATAGTTTGTATGTATAGTTTGTATGTATAGTTTGTATGTATAGTAATAATGATATAGTGTATTTATAAAGCTGTATACTATAGTTAAATAGTATAGATATAGTATAGACATAAAATAAAAATAGTATAGTTATAGTATACTTATATAGTATAGTAATATGGGATGGATATATAGTATAGTATTTTGGTATATTCATATAGTATAATATATGATTTACCAAAAAATAGTATAGATATATAGTTAATGATGTAGTATAGAGTTATGGTAAATTAACGTAAATAGTTCTATAGTGTAGTTTTATAGTACGGTACTATAGTATAGATATATATGATATATAAGATAAATGCATAGTATAGTAATATACTGAAGATTTTTGCAATAGTACTATAATATAGTAATATAGTATGGTATTATGGTAAATTAGTAAAGTATAGTTATATACTATTGTAATATAGTACGGAAATATAGTACGATAATATAGTACGGTAATGAAGAATGGTACTATAATGTAACTGTATAGTTATATAGTGTGGCTGTATATTTATATAGTATGGTATTATGTTACAGTAGTATATACCATAGAATGATAATATAGTAATAAAACGATAAAATATATTCAGTAGTAAATTATAGCTGTATATATAACTAAATTTGAAATAGCATTACACATTATATCAAGAACTTGAAATTTAGTATGAGAAATGAAACTATTTATATATTTCGTATTGTAGTATAGTATAGTAGTATAGTATAGTAGTATAGTATAGTATAGTAGTATAGTATAGTATAGTAGTATAGTATAGTAGTATAGTATAGTAGTATAGTAATATATACTTTAGTGTATCTTAAATTTATATTATATTTAGTATCATCTTTAGTATACTATATATTATATGTGTATAAAATTATAGTATATAATACTTTAGCATCGTATACTATTACACTATATTTTATAATACTTTGTATAATAAGCTCTTACCATCATATAATGTAAACAGTATAAATTCCTCTAATATAGTATTATTGTCTATATTTGTTACCGACTATAAGGTGGAGACCACTTTGTGTCGTAGTCATATTCCTTGATTACATAATCAAACAGCATCCGTACACCAGTTTACCCCAGGACAATCATGCCCTCAGCAAAAAGAGCTATATTTCATGAAGAAGCCATAAAATTAGCATCATTAAGATCTTGAGATTTTCAGGAGCATTCCAATGGCTTTTGAGTCTTTTATTTCCGAGTACAATACTTGAAGTACCATACTTTACAAAAACATATGATACTGCATATACGCACTATAGAATAGTATAATGTAGTATAGAATATACTTCATAAAATTATATTAATATTTTTCTATAGATATTAAAAGTATGCATGTATTTAAAAAGTCACGTATAAATATAAGTATTAAATACTCATGAATTGTGGAATCCAATTTTACACTTAAGTTGGCTATATATATTTTCATATATATCAATTAACAATATTTAAATATTATTAGTATACATAAATGAAACATTTTCATACTAGAATGTTCATGATGATTTTAATGATTCATTAAGTTTAGCATCAAAATTTTGTATATAGTAGTATAATAGTATAGTAGTATAGTAGTATAGTAGTATAGTAGTATAGTAGTATAGTAGTATAGTAGTATAGTAGTATAGTAGTATAGTAGTATAGTAGTATAGTAGTATAGGATTACAGTATTATAGTATAGTATAGTATAGTATAGTATAGTATAGTATAGTATAGTATAGTATAGTAACGTAATACCATAATGGATCCAATTATTCAAAATAAACCAGAAATTACCCTTCCTAGCAAAAATACAATAAATGCTTGAACTCATTGTTTTCTTATATTCTTGATTCAATAGCTTTAACTTGAAAATTCATAAAATCAAGTTTCCTATAGATTAAGAATGTTGAATTTTTCTATTGATTGTTGACCGGATATTTTCAAACTTTTAGGTTTGGCTATTTCTTAGTTTATACGGTATTAATATATTTCTATATTTGCCCAGTATAATGCTTAATTTATTGAACAGATATGTTTTCTTAATATACTGGTAGTTATTATTTACATAAAATAAACAATATATATATATATATATATATATATATGAAAGAACATATATGATTATATGATATATATGAAGATATATGAAGATATATGAAGATATATGAAGATATATGAAGATATATGAAGATATATGATATTTCCACAGTATAATCTCATACTAATATTTATAGTTATATAGTAAGCTATATAGTAATATAGTAAGTTATATAGTAATATAGTTATATAGTAAATGATGGAATGTATAGTATAATTATATCATATAGTAAATATACTTATGCAAGTATATAAATTCTTTCAGTATTATTATAAAGTATAGTAAAATGATGGTATAATTGTATGGTATAGCATAGTAATATAGTATAGTATAGTATAGTAATATAGTATAGTAATATAGTAAAGTCTAGTAATTTATAGTAAATTATATCATATAGTAGTGAATCATTGGAATAGAATTAGATAATGGTTATAATCATTATACAGTAAAGTAGATATGGATAATTATGTAGTATAGTGATATAGTATATTTAGAGTAATGTAGTATATTTTGTGAATATAGTAATACATTATATAGTATAGAGATGTGATGATATAGTTAAATAGCGTAGTATATTAATGAGATAAAGTGTAGCAATGTAGTGCATATTATAGTATAGTATAGTAACTAGTGATTTCCTATAGTATAAAAGCAATATATAACATATTCATATATATTTAAATATATTTATATATATTCGTACATATAAAATATGAATTCTAATTATTATGGTAAATTCCAGTAAATTACAGTCATATTTATACACTATAGTATATAGTATATAGTAATGGTATATATAGTATAGTATAGCTCTATAATATAATATCTATTGCCTGATAATAATGTAGTAACCTATAATCCATATTCAAAATTATTTTTCAAGTAGTAAACAATAATCTGAGAAACTAAGATTATGGCTAATGCTGTAACTTAGTTATCCAATAATCTAATAATCAAGTAATACAAGAGTAACATACAATATGGTGATCTATAATCTGGTAATCCATAGTTTGGTAAACTATATTTTGTAATATCTAATCTAGTAATCTAGGAAACGATAAAATTAGCTATCAATTAAACTTATGAAGTAATAAACTAGTATACTATCATCTAGCTCCAGTAAACCTATTATTTGTATTCAAACAATAATCTATAATTCTATAAACAATATTCTATAAACAATATTCTATAAACAATAATCTATAAACAATATTGTATAAACAATGTTCTATAAACTATAAACTATAAATTATAAACTATAAGCTGTTATTCAAATAATCATAATGTGTAATCTATATACCCTATTTATACCCTATATATAACGTATAATCTATAATAAGCTAAGAATCTAGTATAGTAATCTAGTAATTTATAGTGTATAATCTCTTCACAACCTCTCCATAATCTACTTCATAAATTACTGAATCCTCAGAAACTACAATCTCAAAAATCCCAATTTCAAAATCCATATTCTTCTATTCCAATTTTCATCTCCTATAATCTCCTACTCTTTCAACCCTAGATACCGTTATACAGGAAACTGTCTTAGATTAGTTTATATACAGTACACCTCCTTGATAAGACAGCGAATGTATAAAGAGATCAAATTCCCCCATAATTTGTCTTCAATGGAGTTAATTTACGTAAAATCCAAGGTTTTCCTACATCCCACTAAATCAAATAAGGATAATGTGGCAGGGTTTCTTGCAATTTGCAAAGCTCCATCGCCGTCTACGGCTAAAGATGCTGTTATTAATTTTGTTCCTGAATCAGTGATTCTGGATAAGGATTTATCCATTTACCAAGATATTGATATGGATATTGGTGATAAACCGAAAAGGAAAAATCGCCACGTGACTGCCCCTTCTAATGATAGAGGTTCTTTTTCAATTCCGCTTGCCCTGCTTTATCTGATCCAAGTTCGAAAACCGTCCCTTGGATGGTGGCACGGTTCTCTTATTTTCCATACAAGAACAGGGGAACAAATGCCCGTTCTTTTCTTCCACGATGATCTTTCCCCACTGACTATCGCCACACAAAAACAAAAAAATAAGTCTTTTGACCCTTTTGCCCCCGACGGCCTGGTGTACTGGGGTGGCTCTGAATTCGTGGAGCAGTTAAAGAAATTAACCCCCGTGGAACCATCTACTATTGAGCCTTCTGTTTTACTTGTGGACCCACTGGCGCTGGATCTCGCCAACTTTGCCCCCTTTCAAAAGGATAGTCGTGTGGCTACTGCTTCTACCAATTCGCAACCGGGTGTTCTTGACGGCTTTAAACTTCCTGACGTCAATAAGTTTTTGGCAACGGCCAAATGGCGTGTTTTGGAGACCGTGGCGTCTTTCGGCCAAAAGACAAAATCTCAAGTGGCCGATTATGTTGACGAGCACGTGCCGTCTGTGGTGGTGAAGCTGATCATGAATAAGCCTGAGGTGCAAAAGATTAGCAACGATTTCGACTCTGCTCGTGTTTACTTGGCTAAATGGGCCGCTCAAGTTAAGGAAGAAGCTGAAACTTCTCAGCGACAATTCATGCTTGATGATGCTGTATATACGCGGATAAATAAGGAGCTCGGAGGATCTGATCACGAAATCTTGACTCCTGAAGAGATTGCATCTGCTTCTCGTCGCAAACCAGTGAGTCTTGTGGAGTGGAATGGGTTTTTTGACCACAATGGTACGCTTTCAGTGACAGTCTCTGAGGTTAAATCACGGATTTTCCATGGTGGTTTGGACCCAGACGTTCGGAAATTCGCCTGGCTCTTTTTATTGGGTGTTTATCCATGGGATTCGTCCGAAGCTGATCGGGAAACTCTTCGTGAAAGTCTAGTGTCTGGTTACGCTGACTACAAGAGACGATGGATTCAAGATGATCAAAAGAGAGCTACTGATTTCTGGAAAGATCAGAAAGTTCGTATAGAGAAGGATGTTCATCGAAATGACCGTCATTTGGCCATCTTTAAAAATCCAACCGAAGGTCACATGACCAGTGAACAACAGCATGAACGGGAGCAACAACAAGAGGAACAAGAAGAAGATGAGGAAGAAGAAGATAGTCAATGGAATTTGGCTGTTATTACTAATCGTCATCTTTTTGCTATGAGAGAGATTCTTCTTACTTTCAATGAGTATAACGAGAATCTCGGTTACGTCCAAGGAATGACGGATCTTCTTTCTCCCATTTATGTGATTCTTGAAAACGAAACTTTGGCATTTTGGGCATTCACTAAGTTTATGGACCGGATGGAGCGCAATTTCGTACGTGATCAAAGTGGAATGAAGCGCCAAATGGAAGTTTTAAACGGCCTTTTGCAGTTTATGTTACCGGATTTGTTTAAACATTTGGAAAAATGCGAATCTACTGATCTTTTCTTCTTTTTCCGCATGCTTTTGGTGTGGTTCAAGCGTGAATTTGACTGGGAACAAGTGTTGGAACTTTGGGATGTTCTTTTCACTGATTACTACTCCAGTCAGTTTCATCTTTTTGTCGCTTTGGCCATTTTGTCAGATAATCAGCGCATTATTATTCAAAATCTTCGTCGTTTCGATGAGGTTTTGAAATATATGAATGATTTATCAGGGAAAATGAACCTCTACGATTTACTTATTCGTGCAGAATTGTTGTTTTTGCGGTTTAAGCGTATGATGGATCTAATTGACCATGAAAATTCTGAAAGAAATCGCAGAGGGGAACTTTATGAAGCTCATATTAATCCCGATTTAAGAGGTCTTCTTAACCGTGATGTTGTGATTCAGAAAGAAGTTGAGCGGCCCGAGGGTGTTGGTGGGGGTTAAGCGAATGAATGTTCCTGAATAAAGCAATCAGAGGCTGAAACTGGAAAGTTTACCGTCGAAGGATTGGTTCTAAACTGAGCTTTTAAAGGATCAAAGTCTTGATTATCGAGATGTGGAAACTGGAAATCTTGTTGGACATTGGGATCACGGGAACAGAATCGACTTGGAGGTACCAGATTAAGATAATTAGCCTGTGTATTTTTTGAGACCAGAATGGGGACAAAAAGCTGAGAATAGACAGTTTAGAGGTTTCTTATTATGGAGATGATGCTCAGAAAGCAGAGAATGAAGAAAATTAGAAAGAAGAGGGTAAGAAGAAAAACACAAGACTACTGTGTACCTTGATGCAAATGTTTCAGATTGACAATTTTGACGGATGGTTTGCAAAATCTCACGGTTGTGCTAAAGTTCCTTTAATGGAGGTGGAATACGGCAAAGTTTTCCCTGCCTCTAGAAAAAGCAAAATATGCCATACTTAAGCTTAGCAGAGAAGTCAATTGCTGTTCTTATCACATTTTCTAGTCTTTGGTGAGTCTTCTGTACAATTAATTGAGTCCATTAAAGTTTGGCTTAACAGAAAGACAAAATGAATGTTGAAATGACTAAATTGGAATCAAAGGAATTTCAAAAAGTGCAGGATTTGAGGAGCTGACAAATAAAGACGCTAGGTATTGAGAAGCGTTAATTGGAATATGAGGATGAGAGAGGTGTATTTTTTTCTACATTTCCAGAAAACGAATTCGTCCTTAAGAGATGCTGTTTGTGATCAGAGTTGATTGAAAAACAAAGAATTGGACAGACAAGGAAGGAGAAAGCAGATGAATGAATTTGCCCATAAAAACATTGAAAACAAAATTATGATGGTGTAACAATCATGGAATCTACGCTCCATGAATTCCTATGCTCTTATATTCTTATATTCTTATATTCTTATATTCTTATATTCTTATATTCTTATATTCTTATATTCTTATATTCTTATATTCTTATATTCTTATATTCTTATATTCTTATATTCTTATATTCTTATATTCTTATATTCTTATATTCTTATATTTTTATATTCTTATATTCTTATATTCTTATATTCTTATATTCTTATATTCTTATATTCTTATATTCTTATATTCTTATATTCTTATATTCTTATATTCTTATATCCTTATATAATCTATATGCTTATATATTCTATATTCTTATAAAGTTATTTTTTTTTGTATATATTGTTATCTTATTATAGTCGTAATGTCATATGTTAATTTCCCTTATATATACATTTTCCATATTTTTCTATATATAGTCTTTTTTCGCTGCTCATTTTTATCTTTTCTCTAAATCTTATATTTTCATTAACTTACTGATTACATAATCTACATATAAGTTTTCTTACTTTGCCAAAATCAATCTATTCACATTTCTGGTCTCTAATAGCAACTCACTCTATCTATTCTATCCCTCAAGGCTGTTTTCAGAATATCTTGTACCTGCTTACATAATCAAAACATCCGTACACCAGCTTACCTCAGGTCATCGATGCCCTGAGCAAAAAGAGCCAAAATGAAGATTATTACCACATAATTACTACCATACAATTCCTGAAACCATCAGGATCTTCAAGTTGCCATTCGTTTTTGAAGAAATTCGATATATCATATATTGGACAATATGCAGTACACACCTAAAGTGATGAAAAAGTGGCATTAGTTCGAGCCAGAGCTGAAGTAGGTGAAAGATTCCGTCTTTGTTTCCATATTCTCTCTAAGCTTTATCTTTATGTCATTTCTGGTAATCGTATTTCTGTAGAATTGTGCTATATGCAGTCTTTTGCAACCAAAGGAAATCCGAACGTGGTAAATCGAAGTACACACGAACTGGAAATACAGTTATGCCATTCTATATTCTGATTTTCTCTATATACGGACTTTTCTCTTTATTGTTGAAAAGAATTCATATTCAATACTAAATTTTGCTCAAGCTTTAAATACCATTGTTTGAGTATCCAGCCTTGCACCCAAAAATTTAAGTTAAACAAAAGCTCTTTACGGAATTCACAGAACAGCTTTTAACACGAAATTGTGACTTCACTAAAGATTGTCGGTTAAAATTTGCATTGGGGTTCATTCGGTGACTTATATGCAGGATAGATTCAACATAGGCATCGATACGATTTGATACTATGAATTCTGTTTACGAGATACTAAAGTAGCAAGACTAGGTAAAAATACTAGGATACTAATATAATAAACTAGTGATATGATAATATCCTATTTATTATTTGATGCAGATTTCCATTGTCAATGTGGTTGACGAGAAACGTGGTGTGGGTTGCTGCCTCAACCCTGGTGGATAGACTTGCACATTGCGCAAACAATATACAGGAAAGCCATTAGGAAATTGATCAGGAATTAGCCAAATTTAATTATTTGAATAATCCATGTCAGGATCAATGAACGAATCATATGGAGCCGCCGACGAGGCTATTGAGGTTGATGGGATAAGAAGTTCAGGAAGAAGAAGGAAATTCCTCATTTGTGCTGGGGTGGCAATTTTGGTGGCACTAACGTATTTGTTTTGCGTTTTGTTGCCTTCAATGTTTATACCTGAAGGAACCACTCTTAAGGGCATTATTAAAGTGGGTGAAGTCTCATACTCAGGCTCGTACTCAGGCTCGAAAGAGTCTGAGTATGACTTGAAGTATGAGGTAGACTTTGACGAGTCAGAGTCAGACTCGTCAGACTCTGAAGACTCTAAACTTGCCACTGACGAGCCTGACTCTGACGAGCCTGACTTTGCAGACTTTAACGAGCCTGACTCTAACGAGTCAGGCTCGTCAGGCTCCCGCCTCATCCTAATCGGAGACATCCACGGAGAATACAAACATCTCCAAAAACTCCTTAACAAAATCAAATATAACCGTCATTCAGACCAAATATTGGCATTAGGAGATTTCATCACCAAAGGACCAGATTCAATCAAAGTATTGAATTTTCTTATGGCCCACAAAGCACAATGTGTATTGGGAAATCATGAATGGAGTGTTCTTCAATATTATGCACAATTCCGGAGATTAGAAAGACCATATTTTGTCAATGGAGAAGATAAACCAAATGAACCAAAAGCACCAAATGAACCAAAAGCACCAAATGAATTGAACACCAATTTTGTGAATATGGAAACGGATCCGGAATTCTTACTTGCAAAGAAGTTAACAGCAGAACAAGTAAGATATATCAACAATTGTCCAGTGATGATGAAATTAGGAAAAGTGCCATTACATGGAAGAAGAAGAAACAGAAAAAGTAATGGAAGTGAAACAGCAGAAGGAGTTGCAGTTCACGGAGGACTTCAATGGGATCTTTTAAAAGATCTTAATGAACAAAATCCAGAAGAATGTTTGGAAATGAGATCTTATTTGGGAAAACCATTTTGGAATGAAACCACGGAAGATCCAGATACTCCGGGGGCCAAGTCCTGGAGTAAAATCTGGAATGAAAAGCAAAAACAGGGGAAAACTGCTCGGTCAATTGTGGCGTATTATGGGCATGACGCAGGACGCGGTTTAAACATTAAGAAGTATTCTAAGGGGCTCGACACGGGGTGCACAAAGGGGGGTAAACTTAGTGCGATGGTGTTATCCAAAAGGGGGGACCAACTTGTGCAGGTGAATTGTTAACGGATTAGTATTATACAGGAAAACAAGGAATATTTACAGGAATGTACATATACAGGAGTAAAGCGTATATACAGGAATATATACAGAATTGAAAGCATATATACAGGAATATATACACGAATAAAGCATATATGCGTATATGCAGTATTAACATACTGCATATACTTAGTATCAGCATACTGCATACGCTACAAAAATCACAACATCACCACCTCCCTGTAAACATCCAAACACTCCTTCTTCAAACACCCAGACACCTCGACTTTTGCACCCAGATATTTCGCACCCAGATATACCAAGTCCATACAAAAATGTCTAATCTGGCAGCGCTTGCAGCGCAGCATATTTACGGCACCGTTTTCACTCACAGAAATGGACAGCCAATGAAGTTCCATATTGACCGTTCCGATCCCGCTGCTGAAAAAGTAGCTACTCTTATTCAACAAGGTGGTGGCGTGGTAGTTACTGATAATGGTGCTCTTCATGGTGGGTCCATTGTACCATTGAGTTCTCATCCTTTAAAGGATAGACCTGCTTATTCTGTTGCTTTTGTTGATGACTCCTTAAATAAAGGAACGGTGATGCTTCTTGAGAATTATCGTTTTGAAGGAATGGATGTTGCCGCTGCCGCTGCTGCCGCTGCTGCTTCTGGTTCAGGCAAGAAACGTCGTTATTCCGATGAACCTTATACTGAAGATGGTGTTTATGGAAGTGTTGCTGAACGGAAAGCTGCCGCTAAAGCAACCAAATCCACCACCAAATTCACCTCCGAGGCCGACAATTACATTCTTGAACAAGTCCGGTTGAAGCCACGGTACAGAACTTCTCATAAATTCTTTGAGGATTTGGCCAAACATGAGTTGTTAAGAGGCCACACTGGGAATTCCGTTAGGTCCCGGTACAGAGCTCATTTGGAGCACAAGTTGGAATTCGTGTACAAGACCGATGAGTTTGACCGGGTCATGTTGGACCACAATGGTGAGAAAATCATGGTTCCTGCCGCTGAATCCCGTACCATCAAGAACAAATTCACCGCTGAAGATGATTTCAATCTTTGCAATGATATCGTCTCTCATGTGTTGGCTCATCAGGACCCTGAATCTCTTAAGTTCGACCATGGCCACCTTTCTCCCGACGGTTACTATAACGAGGATAAATTCAGCGTGTCCATTTCCTTCTTCGACGAGTACGCCCGTCATAACCCAGCTCATTCTTCTCTGAGCTGGCGTGACCGCTATAGAAAGTTTGCCCGGGTATTTGGTCTCCAAAGGTACCGCGATTATTACGTGGAACACGCTCGTACCAAGGAAGGTGCCCAGCCAATGAAAATGTTGACCAAACGCTTGACGGCAGAGGAAAAGGAAAAACGCTTGGAGGAACGCCAAACTGGGAAATCCTCACGTGACCCCACGGTTGTATCTGGTGTTGATGCTGTGGCTGCTGCTGTCTCGGAGAATGCTTCCTTGCTCCAGCATCCTCATTTGCTGCACCAGGCTGCCGCTGCCGCCGCTGCCGCTGCCGCTGCTCATCACCAGCCCCACCAGTCCCGCTATGACCATCCTCATTTCGCTCCTGCCCATATGGACTCCGATTCCGCCGCTGATGTTGCTCATATTGCAGTTTCCGCACGTGACTACGGCGATATGAGCAAAAACTCCAATATCCACGAAGCTCTCCGGGGCAAAGAAGCCGGTGCTGTCAATGTCGACGACGACATGATCAACAACGACGTGTCCGTGTTGGCAGGAAATTATCCTGAGTCTGACCATCCGGCAATCCACCCAAATCTTGCCGGCGCCGGAACAACCGCCGGAACAACCGGTGATTCAGAATCTGCCGACGCTGACGACCACCAATCAGCTTCTGGTGATTTTGCCTTGGATCTTAAAGTGGAACCCGACTCTCAGGACCCATACGCCAAGGAAATGACCTACTTACCCCGCTCGGCCGATTCTAACGATATGTTCAACGAAGCCCTCACTCGCCAGGATCCAAAAGCCGTTATAGCCGATGCTGTGGCTATATTGGCTCGTCTGGGCCCAGAAGATATCGGCGATATCTTTATCCGCTTCGAACAATTGGGTTTTACTCGCCGCTTCACTGGCCACATCTTTAAAGTGGCTACTGCTAATGCCAAGTATATGCAGGAATACTTGGATCACGTGGCCAACCATTCTGATCTGGATGTTCCTGATCTTTTGTTCCCACGTCACCGTAACGGCTTGTGGTCTCCTGAATATGACGATTACTTGCGTCGTGGTGCTATGGACAAACTTTCTTTCCAGGACTCCGACAATATTGCTCTCCGCCGTTCTTTCCTTGGCCTTGATGATTAAATGTATAATATGTACACTATGTTTACCTTATACGTATACACCCGTGCACCAAAAAACACACCCGTACACACACTATTCCGAGGGCGCGAACTCGGCTGAACCCAATGCCACATACCACATCGGCGCATTTTGTCAACACTACATGCAAAACATAAACAAAAATATACGAGAATATAAAAACTTACGCAAACATGAAGAAAAAGCCCGGGTATTAACAAAAAAAAAATCACGTCATAAACTAATCAGTCATAGATTAATTAGTTTACTCGTGAATAATACCCCAGTATTGCTCAGCGTTGAAAGCACCTGGTTGCTTCCACATGTCGTTGAAAGCGTTAAAGTAGGTGGCATCATTACCGCAGTGAGAAGCAATAGCCTCAAGAGCATCCTTTTGGTTTTGAGTGCTTGGGACAGCAACATTGTTGGAGTCACCTCTGGTTGGCCAGCCGGTCTCAGTGATGAAAACCTTCTTCTTGTTACCGCAAGCAGAAGAAACTCTTTGGATTTGTCCCAACAACCACTTACCAGCTTCTTGAGCAGTAACGTGGCCGTCAAAGAAAGCGTGGGCGTTAACAGCAATGTAGTCAGAAGCGTCACACAAGTCTGGGTTGTTGATGACAGCAATGAAGGTGTCGACAGAAACAACTGGACCAGTGTAGCCAGCACTCTTCAAAGCAGACTTGGCAGTGTTGACATATTGCTTGATTTGAGATGGGTTGGCTTGACCAGCGTTAACCAACTCGTTACCGACAGAAACAGTGTGGACACGGTTCCAGCCGCCGTTGTTCTTAACAACCTTGGCCAAGTTCTCAACTTGGCTTTCAATGTTAGAAACGTCGAAGATACCAAGGAACACCTCTTGACCGTCAGCCAAAGCTGGCAAAACGTTTTCAACCTGGTTACAGTCAGTACCGTAAAGTCTAATCAAAGAGTAGTCAGACAACTTGGCAATGTCACTCTTGACTTGAGAAGCGGACTTACAAGAGTTGTCCGAGTTGTATGGGGAGTAAGTAACACCCTTGGCGCCAGCGGAGAAGCTTCCACCAGAAGGAGCGGAGGAAGGAGAGGATGGGACCTCAGAAGCAGAAGCAGAAGATGGAGCTTCAGGAGCAGAAGAGGAAGCCACGGTGGTGGTTTCAGCAGACTCAGAAGCGGAGGAAGAAGGCTGAGGAGAGCCAGTAGCCACTTGAGCAGCAGCTTGAGGACCTGGAGCACCAGCGGTAACGATGATGGTGTTGGTGATGACAACAGCCTTCTTTTCATGTTGGTGGTGTTGGTGTTGTTGGATTGGTTGAGCGAAAGCAGTAGAGGCCACGAGGGCAGCAGAAACGAGAGTATTGAACAACATTTTCTTGATAAAATGAGTGACAAGGTTGTATTCTATGGAGATAGCTTAGGGAGCTAAATAGAGAAAGGAGCGACTATAGAGATAAACCTTGGTGAAGAAGAAAAAGAAGAAGAAAAAAAAAAAAAAAAAAAAAAAAAAGAGCGAAAAGAGATCGGAGACGAGGGCGATATTTAAGTAAAGGAAAAAAAAGTAAATGCGCGCGACGAGAAGGAGGTGGTGAGAACCGGGGTACCTAAAAGAGAACCGAGGGTGCATATTGGTAAATAAAGACAAGGAGGAGGGGGGAAGCGGCACGGGGAAAACCGAGGGTACCGAGGGAAACATCAGAGCCATCAATCTGACACATAGATATGTTAGTATACCGATACATTAAGATATGATGAAGCAGGGATGAAACACTGTAACAAAGATGAAACAAATATAAAACAAATATAAAACAGCAATACGAAGCAAAATCTACTCTCAACTTATAGATTTCCAATAGATCACCAGTCCAAACATTCACCACGGCCAAGCAAACATGGCAACGGAAGGGGCGGAAAGGAGGGTGTTTGTTATTTTTCACCTTTGGGAAGGCGGTGTGCATATAAATAAAAAAGAGAGAAAAAAAAAAATAAAAAACTTCGAAGCGAAATTGTACAGGTTTCAAAGTTCCAAGCCTTAATTACGTGCATTGCCGCTGAGCAATAAAAAGAAAAGATGAAAAATGAAAGATTGAGAAATGTAGAAAATGAAAATGAAAACTTGAAAATGTGAAAAAGGGAATGAGGGAAAAAACAACAACATTTTCTTCTGAAATTAATATTAAGATGTTCCGTTTTTTTTTTTTTTGTTTATTCAATCTTCCCCGATAAATATAGAATATTTAAAATTTGGATATATATTACAATTTTAGTCTAGATTTGCAAAAACCCTACGATTGGCCATTTTGCGGCATTAATTCTTTTATTGTAGTGTATCGGGTGATTTCTTGGGAAGAGTTACAACGGCGAAAGTATACGCAGGAACGGAGTTAGTCTAGACCACCTACTTTAGTTATTTAATTACCCTTTTGCCTGTGACATCTCATCGCATCGCCGATCGGAGTGCATCTGCTAAAGTAGATGATATGCATTTATCTTGAAAATGGTCTAAACGTTCCAAAAAGAAAACCGAACACGGCCCAGGAATCGACTTCAAAATTCAGTCACGTGCTGTTTCTCGACAAACCACGTGAAAGTCATGTGCATACGGTGCAAACCAACCTAAAAGACATTCTAAATGGCGGAAATCACGTCTCTGTGTATTAACCAGCTTATTACAAAGGTGCCTTCCACAAAGCCCAGGCAACAGTAGCAGATCCCTCCACTGTAATAGAAAACTGGCCCAAATGGGAGTTTATACAGGAATAATTAATTATTCTGAAACATGCAGTTTTAAATCAAACAATGGGCACCTGTGAGATCCTGCCTCTCCCAGGAATTCATTCATACTACTACTGTGGCAACATTGTTATTTTCGGCTACTTTTGCTGAAGGCATCAATGTCCTGGGGTAAGCTGGTGTACTGGTGCAGTACTTCTGACGCACGTGTGCAGCACGTGTGCATTATCAGATTCCTCGTGCAGGGCACGTGCATATACAAAATCAATGACTTTGGAGGATGCTGTATTGGCAGGTTAGTGTGTGGATAGCGTAGAAGCTGATTTTCAGTAGTCAAAGAGGGTAAGGTGGTGAAATCTTCACTAATTGTTCAGATACATCTGGTCTATATGCAGGATCAGTTATATTTCAACGCTTTAGCAGGTATAAGCTAAATAAGAGATACTCTTGACATCCTGGAGCTTCCAGAATTTGGATAGCACCTCTTTGGCTGTGAATTTGTCGATTTTGGCTACTTCTGTTGAGGGCATGAATGACCTGGGGTAAGCTGGTGTACGGGTGTCTTAGCAAATGAGCACGTGCAATGCACGTGTGTATTGTTACAGAATCACGTGGCGGAGTTCTCAAGCAAAAGGTCCAATGCCAGTCACTGTAAGAGGTAAATCGATTCCTCGGTGGCAATAGTTGCTGAAGAGGAGACGAAGAGGTGTGGACAAAGCATGTTTCGTGGACATTTGTGGATATTGTTGTTATGGACATCAAGTGCTATACACGTGATGGATTACATTAATGTATCGTGTCTAATCACGTGCCAAAAATACAGGGATGCATGATCACTTTCTAGATCTCGCACAGCAACAACCTTCTTTTCTCCAACTATCCCATTAGGAATACCGGCTTTACTTAAAATTGACTGGCCACAGTGAGGATTCCCAGAAGAACAAGCCATACTAAAAAAATCGCTGTTTCCACGGCCCCAGCTCTCAGCTATAGCCAAGACAGCATCACTGGAGAAATCCATAACCAACTTCACACAGACATGATTCAAAATCTAGATAACGATAGCGACATTGACGCCGTTGAAGGTGTTGATGTTGGCGATGAAGTTGACGAAGTTGAAGAGGAGGAAGAAATTGATGAAAATGATGGAATTGATGAAGAAGAAGGAGAGGAGGAAAATGAAGGAGAAGATGAAGAAGATAAAAGGCGCCTCCCACCGGCAGATGATTTTGCCAATCTAGCTAACAGACTCATGAAACCAGTTCCAGATTATCCGGTAAAAGATGAGGCCCATTTTGTATGGGAAATCAAGGATTGGAATGCCGTCCGTCGAGAACAGAAAGTCCGTGGACCACAATTTGAATGTGGCGGGTTTAAATGGAATGTTCTCTTGTTTCCACGTGTTAACAATGATGTGCTTTCTCTTTATATGGAGCCACATCCCCCTGCCGATGCCAATGGCGTTGTTGACCCAAAATGGTATGTGTGCGCACAATTTGCCCTTGATGTGTGGAATCCAGCACATCCACAATCTCATTATCCTAGTGGATCTAGCCATCGGTTCAATGCAGGAGAAACCGACTGGGGGTTTTCGTCTTTTGCCACCGTTCGTGATCTTGCCGGAGCCAATTCTCGTCTTGGGTGTGCACGGCCCATTTTGGAGAAGAACCAATTGAATATTACCGGGTATGTTCGGGTCATTGATGACTCGTCCACGGGCGTTTTATGGCACAATTTCCTCGACTACGATTCCAAAACAAGCACAAGTTTTGTTGGCTTGAATAACCAGGGTGCAACTTGTTACTTAAACTCGCTTCTTCAATCCTACTATACAACAAAGGCGTTCCGGGATTTGGTATTCCAAATTCCTACACTTGATGCTGCCAGCGGTCCTGCGGCAGTCCCCTTGGCGTTGCAGCGTATCTTCTACCTTTTGCTGTCGTCAGAAGTGCCCGTGGGAACTATGGAGCTCACTAAATCGTTTGGCTGGGATTCTTCCGACGCCTTCACTCAACACGATGTACAGGAATTGAACCGTGTGCTCATGGATAAATTGGAGTCTGCCATGAAAGGAACACCCATCGAGAACCGGTTGAATGATTTATTTGTGGGGAAAATGAAGTCTTATGTGAAATGTGTCAATGTTCCTTATGAGTCGGCTCGTGTGGAGGATTTCTGGGATATACAATTGAATGTTCGTGGGTTTGCCAATTTGGAAGCATCTTTCCGGAACTATATTGAAATTGAGATGCTTGATGGCGAGAATAAGTACCAAGCCGGCGACGAATACGGTTATCAGGATGCCAAAAAGGGCGTGGTGTTCACTTCGTTCCCACCTATTCTTCATCTTCAACTCAAACGGTTTGAGTACGATTTCATGGTTGACGATCTTGTCAAAATTGACGACTACTTTGAGTTCCCAGATCGGGTGGATTTGAGTCCTTATTTGGACGCCGATTTGCCTGCATCTGTCAAAAACGAAAATTGGAACTATAAACTCCATGGCGTTTTGGTTCACCAGGGCTCCATCTCCAACGGCCACTACTACGCTTTGATCAAACCCAGCGCCCACGATTCCACATGGTTGCGTTTTGACGACGATAAGGTATGGAAAGCAACACCAACTCAAGTGTTCAGAGAAAATTTCGGTGCTTCTGTACTTACATCTGGCCAATTCCAGCGTCTTACTCGCGTGGAGCAAAATGAATATTTGATTCGTCGTGCCACTTCCGCTTACATGTTGGTATATTACCGTGAAAGTGAATTGGAGTCGGTGTTGCCAGAAACTGACGATTCTGCTCTTGTTCCTGCTCACGTGGCTGAGCAAGTTGATCGGGAAAAACTTGAAGTGGCTCGTCTTGATGCTGCTCGTCGTGAAGCCCTTTACTATATGAGGGCATACATTGTCACGGTGGACTCATTTATCCGCCACAACGGGTTTGATGTTTATCCGGATCTGCATGATCCGCGTGTTTATGACGAAAACGCTTATGATTCAAGAGCATTTCCCGTTTCCTTGAAGGTTCGGAAAGACATGAGGTTTTCCCGCTTGTATGGAATGGTTGCCGGACATTTGGGGTATGCCAATGGCACTGGCGAAGTGGCTGGTGCAGGTGAAAATGCCACAGAAATCGCGGAAACTCCTGGAGATACAGCGGAAAACGCTGTTCCAGTTGATGATGATGACTCAATTACAGATTCTGTCAGTGATGATGCTGCCACAGATGTTCCATTCGAGTTGATCGCTATCAAACACCGCAACAACAAAACTGCTCGTCCCGATGAACCAATCCCCACAGATCTCCGTTCATTATCATGTGCTCAAGTGTATCTGCAAAGTTTCAAGCGGAAATTCGACGATATGGTATTCTTCGTGGAAGAACCTCGCAAAGAGTTGTTCAGTATTCAAAAATCACCAGAAATTATTTCCCCTGATGCTTTTGACATCAACAAACTCGTTAACAAAATCAATTCCAACACTCACGTGACTCCACCATCAAAGGAGGACACGTTGAAAATCATCACGATATACTTAAAGTATTTCGACCCTGTTTCCGACCAGGTTCATGGTTTGACTTTCGTGAAAACTGCCATCGATAAACCCGTGTCGCTGTTAACTGTTGCCATCAACAATTTGCTTCAATTTGCACCCGAAACGGATCTTCACTATTTCGAGGAAATCTCCCATTCTCGCGTGGAACAAATTGATCCCATGCTTTCCTTTGAGAAAAATGAGTTGGGTTCCGGCGACACTTTGACCGTGCAATTAGCCGATGTTCACAAGTTTGCTCATGAAACAAGTCAATTTGGTTCGTTGAAAGATTATTACCATTTCCTTGCAACAAGAATGCACGTGACGGTCAAACCATTCAGTGCAGGAGATGATGAAGAAGATGCCGATTTCGTGGAAAATGATAGAGAATCTCCTGATTCTGCTGATTCTGTTGACTCCCTTGATCTCTGGATCTCCTCGCTGTATTCATATGAAACGCTAGCAAAAGTCATTGCCCAAAATTTGCGTTCATCCATTGATCCTGCTTACTTGCGGTTATTCGTTGTCGACAGTCATGGAGCTCGTTTCCCCATTGCTTCCCATTTGAGTCTCCTGCACATATTCACCAAGCAAATGCCATTATCATCAGTTACTCAGCTTGAATACGAGGTTCTCAACATCCCATTGAAGGAATACGAAAGCTTGAAATCGGTTAAAATCTCCTGGATGTCATCTATCTTGCAATTCCATACTTTGGACGTGTTGGTGCCGAAAACAAGCACAGTGGCAGATTTGGTCAAGAAGCTTATCCACAAGGTATCGGTTCCTCGTGAACTTTGGAGCAACTTGCTTGTTTGGGCTGCCAGTAATGACAACAAGTACGCTGATCTCGTGAAATTTGACCAGCTCATCGACGATGTTAGCGACTCTTTTGAATTACTATGTGGATATTTCCCAGCAGAAGTGGAAATCTTGGTCACAAATGACATGTTTAAGCGGTTTGATGACGACCACGTGACGGCGGAAGATATCGAAGACGAGATTCTTCGTGACGAGTTCGAGAAAGCACTAAAATACCTGAAGCTGCTTAACATCATCCCAGTGTTCCATTTCCACAAGATGACCACATACACACACAGCAAGCCCTTCATCTTTGCTGTTTTCCCCGAGGAGCCATTTGACGAGACCAAGCAACGGTTAAGAAAGAAGTTAGGCCTTGGATCACAAGCGTTTGATAAGATCAAGATCGCAATCGCCGATATGAATGATAAGGGCCGGTACCTTGATTTCGACAAGACCGACTTCAATCTTTTCCATGAAATCTCCACATTTGGATCCTCGGTTTCGTTGGCTCTCGACCATCCTGATCGGAATCCCAAGAGAGCTAATCCGTTCGACAAGGGGATTTCCATTAAATAAAGAGAAACCAAAATTAAGGATTTCGCCTCTGCTTCATGGTAAGAAAAACCAAAATTAAGAATTTTGCCCCTGCTTTATGGCCAAAATCAAGAGATGCTCATTTTTGCCTCTGCTTCACGAATGGTAGTTGAACTCAACTTTCCTGCCCAATTGTTGTCAGCAGAACCTCCACCAATAACATTGGCGGAAATCACGTGAAGGTGACTTAACCCATGGTTTTCTCTGTAGGTATTAACAGCATCACCGCCTTTGGCAGTTTCTTCGCTTAGCACCAATGCCTGAATATCCAGAACAAACCCAGTAGGCCCATAAATGTCGTTTATCTCGTAAATGGAGAAAGTCACATTTGGACAATTTCTTTGGAAAAATCGAACCACTGAGTTAATTCGCTCATCCAAGGATTCCATAAACTCACTATATTTCTTATTCACAAGCAATTTATCGCCAGTTACTCCAACAATGACTTTTTTCACGGCAACAAAAGCTGCTAATGTAAGCAAAATTTTGTGTGCATCATGAAGATGATCAAAAGTCCCACCAAGTGCCGAAACATTGATATTATTAGTTTCTTGTTCTAAGAAGGATTTGGAGTTCTGAATTTCATCGATTTGACAAGGAACGGCTGTAGTGTGGCCGGAGATATCGGGACTTTCCTGTTTAGGATGATATATGTGTCCCCAGCGACCGGAGAAACGATTCCGGTCCATATTGATCAAAACATTGATGGAAAGCCGATGGGAGAACCCATGGATGGTGGCGATTTCTCGAGCTTGTGTATAGAGAGTCACGAGGATTTCCTGGAGACATTTCACGGATTTGATTTTTTCATTAGGGATAATATCAATTTCTGAAACGGAAAGTGGTAATTTTGATATCACTTTTTCAATAAAATCTTTGTAGTTTTTAGTGAACGGGTTCTCAAGAACCAATGCTATGGATGTCATTATTTGGAATTGTTAATCTTGATGTTCTTTTATGAAGATAGACTGCATAAATATAGACTGCATATAGTATATCAATACCTGGATCAATGAATATCTTCATTAGCACTAAATTGGAGGTCTTCATAGATATTTATATTGAAAGTGATCATGAATATCACCTGAGGAATTATCTCAGTTTTTTATGATGTTCTGAATATTGGAGTCTATTGGAGTCTATTGGAGTCTATTGGAGTCTTGGAGTCTTGGAGTCTTGAAATGGAACTTAATACGGAACTGAATATGGAGTCTTTGAAGTCTTGATAATGGATGTTAATATACAATTGTGAAGATTATGTAATCAATTCTCTGTGTTGAAAACATATATGGAGTTTGATAATTTCATATTTCTTGATCAAGTGCATTTTTGAAGAGTTTGAATTTTAGTATTGGAATGTTCTGGAAATTAAGAAATTCGTATAGAAAATTTACAAAAAAGTATGTTAAATCTATAAAAGAATAGGAATTATAGCTGAATTTATACTTTTCTACGGTGGCGGATCAACATTGCATAATGCATGTTTCATATTTTTGCAGCCAGCGCAATATAAATATCGCCTTTTCCTCGTTTCTTCCATGACTGATTTTCTTATAAATACCGGAAATCATTTACAAAAGCTAAATCTAATTCCATTCAAAGAGGCTAAGTCAGGCTTTGTATCTTTGATGAAGGCGAAAACGATAAATATTCAACGCCAGCATATTTTTGGCTAAATCTTCAAAAAAACTCATAAAAGTATTATTCCATATCGTCGTTACTATATACATGATTACTCCAGATAGTGAAAATCCAAAGTGGCAATTTTCTTCGCCAAAGCATCCACTCTTTCGGTAGCATCGGAAGCATCCACAGGAACCTGGAATAATGACCTAAGAGCCAACATCAACTGAATATCCTGTTTAGTTAATCCGTCGGTGTTTTTGAGCCGGTCATATACCACCGATAATGATTTATATATGGCAGGAGAATATGGAGCAGATTTGTCTATAAGCTCCGAGGGACGATAAAAGGACATTCCTGTCTTGATAATCCACTTGTGAATATCAATATGTGCAGGATGAGTTTCTTGGGCATCCAGCCAAGTATATTGGTAAATGGTGTTGATGAAAGAGGCGTATGAGGGTAAAAATACCGGTAAAAGTTTCCCGTTTTGCTGTTTGGTTAAACATTCCATCACCACGGCCATTGGGTGCAAAAGTTCCCTCAATTGAGTCTTTGTAAGTGATTTTTTGGCGGTATTATTTGCAACATTGGTCTGTTTGGACTGCACAATGCCATTTTCCCAATTGATGTCGTTAAATTGGTAAATGTACCTTTTGAAAACGGAGAAAACCGCATCATAGGTTTTCTCCCGTGGAAGCAAACTTCTCGAAATGTTGGTTTCATCTCCAACAAGTGCCCCAAGAACTTCGCCAATGTACGACATTGGTGGTGACATTCGGGCGGAGAAAGACCCGTACATCTTGTGGATACAATTCTCCACTAAGGAAATATCCACCACTTCGTTATTATGACGAGGTGTAAGTCTTTCTTTTTCATCAAATGACTTGGTCTCGTCATATATATCCTTCGGAGATATCGGCCCAACCAATCCTCGTTGAAGTCTTTCCCTTAATCGGCTCCTACTGACGAAAATACCGCCATAAGTGGTTAAAAAGTACCACATGACCATATAAAACTCCCTGAGACGACCTAAGGAAACTAGGGCTTCCAAAACGGGGGCGATTATGAAAGCATTGAGTGGTGAATTTTGCACAAGTCGTTCAGGGTCTTTTGACCGTAAAGGTGCTCCCATTTTGCCCTTGGTGTTTTTGAACTTCTGGGCTGCGGCAAGACGACGCACATCGGCCATTTTTGGCCGTGAAAAATCCACAAGTCGAACCGGTGACCCGTAAAATCGATTCGTTCCTTTCGGATGGGATGAAGGCACGTGATACTCCACTATTGGATTATATTCCTGCATGGAGACTTCTTTCACGTTACATTTTGGGTCCAATTCTGTGCCGCCGACGGATGCAGCGTCCAACCGAGCATCTGTACGGGATTTCACTACCGGAGCAGGACCCAACGTCCACTTCTGGGCATCATGCGGCCGGGCAAAGTGCAACGCTGCCTCTATTTCAGGCACCCATATTTTCAAAAAGTCCAATCCCTGCATATTATACAAATAATGGGATCCCAGGTTTGCAGTGACGGAAGTTCCGGCGGAGGCGGCGATGAAGCAAGATACAAACGCAGTGACTAGCGGAGGATCAATATCCAAAACAGGCTTGGTCTTCTCTTTGTCATAAAGGGCAGGGTCAAAATCATTAGGTGATAATCTCGCTGTCTTAGGTGGGACTGCATATAACATGACTTTCTCCCACACCTTATTGGCGATTTTTAGCAAATCTTTTTGATTTTCAAGCAATTTCCTAGTCCTTTCTGTTGCTGAAAGTTCTTGCAGGGCCTGTATTTCGTCGGTTTTCTGTCTGAAGAGCTGGCGGACGCCATGAAGAAAAATGGTGAAAGTATGAGAAGTGGGAAAAATGGCAGCTTCTTCAAGACGGTCAAAAAAAGACCAAGCGGTTAATTGGTTATGGGAGAAATTTTTCATCAATGCAGAAAGACAAGCATTGAACACATCATGACGAGGACGGTCAAGAGAATCAAAATAATTGACCAAAGTGGCAGCAGTGGCATCGGATAGTTTCCCCCACGGATGAGCGGAAGCCATTCCGGAAAAATATAAAACATGCGTTTGAGTATTAGTTGGAATGGCCCATTTTTTCCGGTTATTCATACATTTCTGGCCCTCTTGAACATTCCCATGTTCAAAACACCATTGCATGACAGCATTCATCCCCACAGCTCCATTCTCCCGAGCAAGCATGCATAGAAGCTGAGCTCGATCGATGGAATTGTCTCTATGAAGCAATTTAAGTGCCTCTTTGGTCACGGTGTACGGGTCTTTTAATTGAGCCGGAGTAACACCTAAAAGAAAATGAAGAAGTTTCAGTTCCACCGGTTTTCTAGTGGCTTTTTTATGAGCCATAAGAGCATGAAATATCGATAAGGATTTTGGAGAATCCACTCTCAAATCCAAAGGTTTCAATTTGAACAAATCAATGATTTCTCCTGATGGTTCTTTTAGCATGGCCAGGTCGTACCTAGCCTGAAGCGTATGGAGGGCTTTTTGAGGAGAGACTCCGGCATTTTCAATAATGTGTCCTTTTTTTTGCAAATTTTTCTTTGTCTTTGCTGCCAATTCTCGGTCCAGAAATTTTCGAATATCTCCAGTGTTGATGAAAAATTCCAACTTTTCCCGGATATTCGATCTTCCATGTCCGATTCCACGTCGAAGAACCAACATACTCGCGGTTTTTGAGGTTGGAAAATGAATGGAATGTTATAAACGGGAGATTCAAATGGTGATTTGTGATGCTCTTCGCAAAATACCCGGACTGCATATTGTCGATCTTATCAGAATGAGAAGATCAAGTGTGGTTAATGACTACTTTTGAAATTGTTTCTTTCTCATTGGATTACGTAATCCTTTGAATCTTCATTTGCCCAATTAACTCTTGAATATTCTCAACTGAGATCCTTGACATCATATATTGACATCATTTTGAGAATTAAGCGAGTTGATATCATAATATAGTCCGAATGACGTCAATGGAGGAACAAAAGAAATCATGGAGGCTGCTTTGCACCAATATTGTTAAAATTGTTGATTCTACAACAAATGAAAATCTTGAAAAACTGGCTTACAATTTGTTTCAAGAAAATCTTATTCGTGGAAGAGGCATTCTTGCACGTGCTATAATCAACCAAATCATCACAACCGGAGACATAACGCCGCTTGCCGCTTTGGTTTGCTTGGTGAACCTGTCCATGCCTCAAACTGGAGAAATTCTTGTGGCTCGATGTGTTACTCTTTGGAAGAAGTGGTATTTGGGGAACGACATTCCCAAAACGAGAAAAATGTCGTGCTTTTTGGCCCAATTGATCACGCGCCGTGTCGTGGAGGACGTTTTGGCTCTTCAAATGTTGCAGGTGATGTTGGAAAATGGAGGCTCAGAAGCGTCTATCCATTTGGCTACGGAATTCTTGAATGTTGTGGGGAGTCATCTTGACCGAACATCGAAAACGGCATCTTCGGCAGTCTACGACCAATTGCGCCTGGTGGTTCAGGAAAATAGAGCCTCCGATTCAACGAAAAGAGAAATTCTCCGTTGCTTGGAACTCCGCCGTACGGCAAAACACCCGTACATCCGAACTCAAGACGCTGACGAGGCCACTCATTTCGTCGACCTCACCGATCTACAGGACCCACAAAGCGAGCTAAATGTGTTCCAGTACGACCCAGACTTTGCTGTTGCCGACGCCGCCTACAACGACTTGAAAAACCAGGTCGTCCTGAACATGGAGGCACGTGAGTCTGAAGCACGTGATAATGCAAATGCACGTGATACCGCACATGACCCTTCACGTGATACCATCGATATGACCGACGCCGCTACTCTCCAGGCACAAAAGACCATCTACTTGACCATCATGTCCAGTATGTCGGCAGATGAAGCTGTGCATAAACTCCTTCGGCTCAAGGCCGATGATGCTGTTGTGGCAGATATGGTGGTCAAGAGTTGTCTGCAGGAAAAGACCTACTCAAAGTACTTTGGTGTTATTGGAGAAAAGCTCTGTGGGCGGGGCCTGCGGTGGCAAAGAGTATTTGTTGATCAATTCAGAGAGAAGTACGACACGTGCTACCAATTTGAAGGACCTCAACTTCGAAATATTGGCCGATTTTTCGGCCATTTGATTGCCGCCGACAAACTAGACCCGTGCACCACGCTTGGTCATATCACATTAACTGAAACTCACACCACGAGCTCATCGAGAGTGTTTATTAAGTTTTTATTTCAAGAATTGGTGGAGGAATTGGGCGTGGTCGAGTTGAAGTCAACTTTGACCCATCGAGATATCCGCCTGCATATACAGGGACTTTTCCCCGAGTCACGTGCCGATACTGATCATCTCATGTTTTCTATCAACTACTTCACTGCCATTGGCCTAGGCGTTTTGACAGAGGATATGCGACTGGTATTGGATTCGATGTCTAGGGGGAGGTCTCCAACAAGAAGTCTGGGGTCGTATTCAAGGTCGGAGTCGTACTCACGGCTGCCGTCACGTGAGGGGCGTTTGGAGAGCACGTGAGGGTGAATTCCGGATCACGCGATGAATAGCACGTGATAGAAGAACTCGCACGTGACAACAATAGATTGAGGATGAATTTTTGATAACAATGGAATGAGCAGAGCTACGCAGAGAGGTAATGCGACGATTGCATTGGAGCTAAAGGAGAGACCAAGATGAAGGCTTTTGGTTGTGTGATTTGAGTTTCAAATTCCACAGTCTGGTGATTATTATTTGGACAACGCATATTGGCCAACATGGCGGACCGATATCTCCGATGGCATGACGCAGGCATTGAGACAACGGCGGCAGTTTCGGAGGGAAGAGGAAAGTATATGCAGGCGAAGAAGAGTTAAATGAGCAACAAAAGAAGCAATTTTAGATGATGGAGGGAAAAATGGATATTATGAGGATGGAGGAATAGATATAAGAAGAAAAAATGTGTTCTTGCCAGAATGGATGCAATTTGTTTGGAGACAAGTGTAGGCCATTGAAGGAAAAAACCGGGAGGTCACGTGAAGAGAGAAAGAAAAACAAGAAAAAAAGTGATGGACCAATAATAAAGGCGGGAATTATGCGCGCGAAAGAAAAATTGCAAATAACAGCACAGGCGGAAACAAGAAGACGAAGTGCAAACAAAAGAAATACCGAGCAGAAAACCGATATATAAGCACGCAGCCGCTCCCACAGGAAAAATTCCAATCTATTGAATTTTTTTTTCTCCAATAGTTTAAATCTTAACAAAAAATGCCAGCTAAATTCGAAAAAGGTTCTGAAAAGAAAGGTGCTAACCTCTTTAAAACCAGATGTTTGCAATGTCACACCGTTGAAGAAGGTGGACCTCACAAGGTTGGACCAAATTTGCATGGTGTCTTTGGTAGACACTCTGGACAAGCTCCCGGTTACTCCTACACCGACGCCAACAAGAAGAAGGGCGTTGAATGGAATGAACAAACCATGCACGATTACTTGGAAAACCCAAAGAAGTACATTCCAGGTACCAAGATGGCTTTTGGTGGATTGAAGAAGCCAAAGGACAGAAACGACATTGTCACCTACTTGATGAGTGCCACCAAATAATTTATCTAGATTTTGACTTGATCTAGATTTGATGGACCGCTGGGCGATGGATGTCTTATTTATGATAGACTGTAAATATTGCATTAATGACTATTCAATTAAAATTGCTAATTTGTATTCTTCTTACTCGCTACAATAAACCTGTACATCTGCACTATGCACTACACTTACTACACTACTTTATATACTACACTACACTACAATAGTGTACTGACTTAAACCTAAAATTCTGATTACGTAAGCAGCAACACCTATAATGCCATAGTATACTACTGTAGAATACCATTAGAACACTACTATAGCATTACTATCACTATGTACTACCATACAATAAACCTGTACATCTGATTATGTAAGCAGTAATACTTTACTATACTACTATAGAATAGTAATAGAGAATTCTTCTTAAATACTTCTATTGAATACTACTATAGAATGCATATTTAGTATACTACAAAACACTACCATACTAATAAAATATACTTTTATAGAATATCAGTACTATAGTACTCTAAACCTGTATATCTGATTACGTAAGCAGAACATATAATGCTACTATTATACCATTTTAAACTACTGTAAATCACTACAATAGATTATACCTATAGAGTTTTACTATACTATACACCACTACACTATATGCTGCTATACTATTTAGTATATAGTATATACTATACACCACTATAGTTTTAAACTATACTAATATTGTACTATAGCACACAGCAATGTATAAAACCCGTACACCTGAATACATAATCAATAACACTTACACTACTATAGTGCTATAGAATACTACTACTATAGTAATAAGCTATACTACTATACTTTACTACCACGCTGCACTACTCTTTAATAAACTAGTACTACTAGTATGTACTAGCATAGTACTATAATAAACCCGTACATCTGATTATGTAAGCAGTGCAAGAACACTATAGTAGTATAGTACTACTACATTGTTCTGTACTGTACTATTCTGTTCTGTACTATTCTGTTCTGTACTATTCTGTAATTTACTATTCTGTTCTGTACTATTTGATTTGGAACTTAACATCAGTAATGCTAACTTCTTGGCTCATATCTTCATCAAAATCATACCATTCCAAATCTTCCAAATCAACATCATTAAATCGACTTCCTTTTTGTCCAATACACGTCCATTGACCAATTGGAGAAAAATCCAAGAATTCAATACCTCTAGCATCAATATTCAAAAGAGTGACCCAATTATTCTTTTCACCAATTACGATCTTCTCTTTTGTTCTTTCAATAGAAGCAGAATGACTTTTCTTGCAATCTTGACATTTGAAAACAAAACTAGCATCACCACGTGATCCAGGAATCTCATATTGTTCAAACCGATTTATTTCAACAAGTTTATTATGTTGTTGATGACATGATCCGCAAGCAATTTTGAATGTATATTCGAAAGGATTTTCCACTGTATCCAATGGTTCAACTTCGCTAACGTTTTCAAGTTCTGCTTTTGCTTGTAAGATGTATTTAACCATAATGGAGTAGTTGATATTGTACTGCAGAAATGAGAATATATCCTAAAAATCAGTACATCCAGAGATCAAATCAGTACATCCAGACATCCCACTACATACTCACATTCTGATTATTGACATCCATATCCTATCCTTTCTGATATTGATATAAACTCAGATATTGATATATCATCTTTGATCCAGTAATATAAATCGATATGTCTATTCCTGATGTGCCTATTCCAGTAGAAGTGGACCCTAATGAAGATACTGAATGGAATGATATTTTAAGAAGTAAAGGAATTATTCCTGAAAGACCAAAATCTCCAACAGAAGAATTAGAAGAAGCTTTAGATCAAGCAATAAAAGCACAACATGAGAATCGTCTTGAAGTGAAAAATCTAGATGAATTAGATGAACTTGAAGATGAAGAAGATGAGGAATTCTTGGAGATCTATAAACAGAAAAGATTTAGTGAATTACAAAAATTACATCAAAAACAAAAATTCGGTTCCATTTATCATATTACAAAAGCTGAATATGAATCTGAAGTTACTAAAGCTTCTGATGATGCCTTTGTTTTCCTTCATATGACTCTTCTGCTGGCATTACAATCGAGACTTCTATCTTCGGTATCTATTGAAGTGGCGAGGAAATTTCCTGAATTGAAGTTCGTTGAAATCCCAGCAAATCGTTGTGTGGAGAATTATCCTGAATCAAATTGCCCAACAATGATCGTATATCATAAACAACAAATTGTTCGTCATTTTGTCACTCTTACTGAATTAGGTGGAAGTGACTTTAAATTATCCGATATGGAAAAACTTTTGGTGGATTTAAATGCTGTTAAGCATTCTGATGATCGTTTGGAAATGAACAACCAAGATGAAGATATTGAACAATCAAGAAGAACAAGATTTGTCAAGAAGTCTATTCGGGAGAATGATGATGATGATGATGATTTTTATGACTGAATTCATGACTGAATTCATGATCATTTATGATCATGGATTCTAATAATGATCAGATCTTCCATATATATGATCAGATCCTCCATAATAAATGATCGTGGATACGGCAATATGGTCATGGATAAATGATACTCAGATCATGGATAATATGATGATGGTTCACAATGACATGGTCAAATCATTGGAAATGACATTATGGACAAAAGGTCATGGATAATGATTATGATATGGCATTATGATTAAATGGCATGATAATATCCATAGGATCAATGATAATATCCTTATTATATACGATGCTATGACTATCCGAATTTATTAATAGTATCAGTAGTATACTTATGGTAGTATTTTGGTATATCGCATATTCATCTAGTATTCATAGTATATAGTATATAGTATATAGTATATAGTATACATAGTACTAATTAATACGTCACTAGTATAATTAAATATTTCTTGATATCAATTAAATTAATCCATATTTTATGATTATGGATATTTATTTTGTATATATTTTAAAAAGTATTAGTCAAGATTAGATGGTATTATTTTCATATTGTTATGGAAAAACACTAAAATATTATAAAATGCACTTTTGCATTTTGATAATACTACTTTTCAAAAATCCATCCTTTAAAAATTATCATATATTGGTAACTGAATCGTTCATATTTGATGTCATTTTGCGACTTTAAATGATGATAATATTAATATTTTCTTTCAAGACTTTGTTTCATTATCAATCTCCTGTATTGAACTCATTTTGATGTTGCATTCATAGAAATTATAGCATATCAACAAGATATTGATATTGGTATAATAATATATTAAAATTTACGACTTATATTGATAAGATGATTATGAATTTTGGGCATATTTTGATCTTTGGCTTGATGACATAAATGATATGATGATATGATATAATGATATAATGATATGATATAATGATATAATGATATAATGATATAATGATATAATGATATAATGATATGATATAGTATAATGATACGATATAATGATACGATATAATGATATGATATAATGATATGTTTGATTGATATTTGGGTCATTAGCAAAATCCTACTAATAATACAATGAATTTATATAGTGTTTCATTAAGTGTAGTTTAAATTGTACATTATAAATCGTATACTGTAATAACCCTAATATAATTTATACCCATATTCATCAATATTTGGTACTTAAAGCATAACAGAGTATAGTATATAATTCATAATATATGGTAAAATTCAAGAATTTGAATGATATTATAAAAGTGTATTCATATTTTAATTCTTCATATCTTTCACAATTTTCAAAATCTCCATAATGTCCATATTGTCCATTTTTCCTTGATTCATTACATTCACTATTCTCTAAATCCCCACATTTTTCATTTCTTTAATTCTCTTCATTTAAAGTAAAGCTTCTAATTGTTCATATCAACGTATAAATTTTTCATATTCCATCTTTATGCAAAAACACATAAAAATTCGTGGTCATGATCCAAATTATCTTTTATATAATCAATTATCATTAAAATCCATAAGCTGTTTATTTTTTTATCTGAATATATTAACATCAAGATTACCCTATAGATTATAGATTAGATTATAGATTAGATTATAGATTAGATTAGAGATAAGATTATAGACTAGATTATGGATTATCATATAGAATTGATTATCTATAAATAAAAAATTATTATAAACCACTATCCATTTTTAATCAATAATTTGAAATCTTGTATTATTCAAAGCCTACAATATCAGAATGTTATAGCAAGAACATAAAGATTATAATCAATCTCACCAAATCAATTGATAAATATACCATATCATTATTCACATATATTATTGAATTTTTAGGTAAAAATATGGAAGTGTCCATTGTAATCATATACCACTCTACTACTCATATAATCATATAATCATATATTCATATATTTATATAATCATATATTCATATAATCATATAATCATATAATCATATAGTATGTAATCATATAATCATATAATCCAAAATTCCGTGATTAACTTCCATTATATAACATTTAATAGATAATGTTGTTGATTGATTATCCTTAAACCAAAAATCTTACAAGAAGATCTTCAACATAACTTTTTGTTTCTATAATCCATACTTTTCATAATTAAAACCATGGAATTCATTTATAGAGCCAATAAATCTAAAATCATATCATGAATCTTACTTTATACTCTGTAGCTCATACCCTATGGTGATATTCTCTAGATAAATATCCAAAACCATTTTTCTGTGGTTTATAATCTTTAGCATATTCTTTGCCTTAACTTGATTTTTTCAAGATCAAAAGTATATAGCTCATATCTAACGTTCAATATCTTTACTTCATATTCTATGATAGTACTCTTTAGATCATAGTCTATGGGAACATTTCATGGATTATTTCAGTAGTTTAATTAAAAATGCTAACTCTATTAAACACGTTTTAGTAGAATTAAGAATAAGAATAAGAATAAGAATAAAAAGAATAAAAGTTTGCGAAGATGGTGGTATATATATTTTTGTGGCTGCGAATTTCTCAAACATAATATGTTAATCTTATGCAAACAGACAATGCAGGGATGAATCAAAAAGGAATATTTCTATGAATTCATGAATTTTTGTGAATTTATTAAATTTGCATTACTTTATTGACACTTTGTTTTTATTATTATGATACTGTCAGTTTTTTACTGGAGATCAAGAGATATAGATTTGTTAGAATTTACTGTTAAAATTTGCATATTACTTTTTGTTTCATTATTAATATATATAGTTGTTATTTATGACATTATATTATAGTATATTACTATAATATTGTATTACTATATCATAGTATATAGTATAGTATGTAGTATATAGTACTATAAATATCATAATACTATATCACACGTATTAGTATATATACTTATAATAATACTTTAATAGAATATGATACTATAATTTTATAATACTATACTATTACACTATAATAGTAATAGTATACTATAATACATAATACTATAGTATACAATGAACTTATAAGAATAATAGTTTATAGGGATAGTATAAAATATAAAAATATTGATTATATTATACTATCATAATACTATAAAGCTATGGTATTTTATTATTCTTTTATAATCACACTAAACTCATAATAGACTCATATTAAAGTTATACTATAATCAGATTGTTTTTCTATCCTATAATAATGATACTATAATATTAATAATTTTATAATACTATAAATTTACTGTTGCGAAAATTATCATATTGTATAACAATTATACTAGGATAGTAAATTCGATACTATATATCAATATTAAATTCTATAATTATATTTATAATATTTTGTTTGACTATATTGTAATACTATAGTATATAGTATTATAGAATAGTACAACTATATTATAGTATATAGTACTATAATATAGTACCACTATATTATAGTATACTATTACTATAGTACTATGATCCTTCAAAGTCCTTACAATATTATTATTTTGTATATCGTCAAAATGTAAAACTTATAAAGTCTGAAGAAGTGAAAAATAAGAAAAGTTTGCAGTCAAAAAAGAATATATATGAAAAACAAAGAAAAAGAAGCAATGAAGCAATATTTGTATTATATGAGAAATTGAAAGGGGTGATTGTTTCAGAAATATTGGCTAAAGTGCAGAAGATATAACCTATTAAGTTAATATCTTCAGTAAAGTATTCATTAAAAGTTTCACTAAAACAAATTTTAAATCATCCATAAAAAAAGAAAAATCATTAAAATCTCATATCTAATAAACCATAATTGATCAAATCTAATCGAAAAATGTATACAAAATGTATATAGAATGTATATAAAATTTATATAAAATGTATATAGTGAAAATGTAGTGACCAATTTACAGCCAAATGTCGCGTACCTTTTGTCTCCATTTCGCAGCTCATAATTACCCCACAAAAATGCATGATAAAAGTATTTAAATCCGCAAAAGTCCATAGATTAAAATCGGCCCCCAAAAGTTTCCATAAACCCGGATAAATCCAATCAATAAAAGTCAATCAAAGTCGATCAATCACAAATCATATCAATTCCCTATTCCGCCACACCTGCATATAGCTCCATTTATTCTTTAATATATCGAAAGAAAAGTACAAAAAAATTACAGTATATTGACTTATTGTACTTGTCTTACTGAGAGATCCATTAGACCGTGCATTTTACATTGGTATATTGCATTTTTGTGGACTGGTGTATTGGTGTGTTGGTGTTATCATTTCGCCATCGCTTTCTGCATGCTAGGCGTGTATTTTTCTCACCCAAATCGGCCAGATCAAGCAATCTCCAACATCTTCTAATATCCCCCCACAAAATCCTTACATTACAAGATCTTGCTGAAGATGTTCGAGAATCCTCAACAGAAAACCCCTCCGCCTGATAATTTCGCTCATATTCAGCCGTGCTCCCATCTAGAAAATGTTCTACAGACAAAAGTTCGTCTGACAGTATTAGCCACTTATCGTCAAGCTGTTGCCATTTCTATTGCCATAAACCCAGTTCTTGCTGGTCATGTTGTTTTCAAATCGAAAAAAGATGATGCCCCCGTTCCCATTAAGAAAGTGGCAGATTATAAAAATAAAACTTTACGATGCAATGAATGCTCTACCCTGAATTTTTACTCGGTGTTCATTTGTCTTCAATGTCCCCATGTTGGTTGTTATGATCACCACGGTAAAAAACACGCTAAAGAAGCTAATCATTTGTTTGCAATAGATTCTTCTAATGGCCTTTTGTTCTGCTTTTCTTGTGGGAATTACATCAACCATTCTCAACTTAATGAGATCCGTCTTAGTGCCGTTGCTGCATGTCTTGGTTCTGACGTTCCTGCTATTCATCATGAACCACAAGATAATGATCTTATTCCAATGAGTTACTCTAAACCATCAAATCATGCCGTTCATGGTCTTCGAGGAATCATCAACCTCGGTGCTACATGCTTCATGAGCTGCATTCTTCAAACCCTCTTGCATAATCCACTCGTCAAGTACCATTTTTTCAATAATGATGTCCATTTCTTCGAATGTCCCAGTGCTGAAAAATACCTCTCTGGGTCTCATTCCAATCTTGACTACTCATCTGCTTGCATCACGTGTCTGGTTGATTCCATTTTCAAGCACGTTTATGCTGCCACTTCCAACGATGGTTTTGGTATTACAAACCTCCTTCAGACCGCCTGGTACAAGAATTCCCTGCTTGCTGGGTTTTCTGAACAAGATGCTCATGAATTTTGGCAATTCTTGCTAAATGAGTTCCATTCCGATTATGAAAATGTGGCCTCGTCCGCTGGAATTCCACTTGATCCGGAAAATTGCCCTTGCATTACTCATTCCACATTTTCCGGTCAGCTAGAAAGCTCTGTCGTTTGTGATTCTTGCGGCTCCAGAACTAATACCATCGATCCCCTCATGGATGTTTCCCTTGAAGTGGACCATTTGAACCCAAATTCAAACTTATACACTTGTCTAGATAAATTCACTCACAGTGAATCTCTAGATGTGACTTATAAATGCCAATCATGCACAAAACCTACTACGGCCAAGAAAACACTACGGTTAAAGAAGATTCCTCCTGTTCTTAGCATCCAGCTCAAACGGTTCAAACACAATTCTCTAAACGACACAGCTTCGAAGATCGAGACTCCAGTGGAAACTCCATTATATCTCAATCTTACAAAATATGCATCAGATTATGAAGATAATGAGCAACGTCAGGAAATCGACACCAATAAAGTGTATGAACTCTTTGCCGTGGTTACCCATATTGGCTCAGTTAATACTGGTCATTATATTGCCTTGATAAAAAATAGCAGTGGTCAATGGTTTAAGTTCGACGATAGTGTCATTACTGCTATTTCGCATCATGATGTCACTGCTACTAACGCATACATTCTCTTTTACATTGCTCATAATATCTAGACATGTTTATGCAACTGGGTATAAATTATTGGCTTTTAGGCCAGGTTGTTAGGTTAAGACAGGAAGGGGGGTATTTAGAGCAAAACCGACCAATTTGGCAGGTTTTAGGTCTTTTTAGATTTTGATCGAATGAATATTCGAATATCAATTTTTAACTTTCAGCTTTTGCATCAAAGATTTGGTTTTTGAAAATCAGCTGCGGAAATACTAGCTTTATCACACATTTGCTTGAATAAACCATTCTTCCGGTACAATGTCCATGGAGTTCCCTTCTCCACAACACGACCTTGATCCATAACCAAAATACGGTCATAATTCAAGATGGTCTTGAGACGATGAGCAATGCACAAAATAGTGCATCTGTCGAATTCACGGATAATTGTGTTTTGAATCTTGGCATCGGTTTCATAATCCACAGAAGAAGTTGCTTCATCAAGGATCAAAATCTTGGAATTACGAACCAAAGAACGAGCCAAAGCAATGAGCTGTTTTTCACCCAAAGAGAAGTTTTCTCCGTCATCTTGAACTTTTTGGTCCAAATGGAACTTGTGCAAAGCGGTATAATCACCATTTTCCAAATGAGTGGTTTTCACATAAGGTAATTTTTCGGCATCAATAAGACCAGATCTTCTTAATGAATCCCATAATAAATCATCGGGGTATTCAGAAAATGGGTCAAGATTACTCCGAATAGAACCTTGGAATAATACTGGGTCTTGTGGAATAATCAGCAATTTCGATCTCAATTCATGCAAACCCAAAGTGCTGATATCAAGACCATCAATGGTGATATTCCCCTTGTTCAACTCATTCAACCGGTACAAAGTCATCATGATGGAGGATTTTCCTGCACCAGTACGGCCACAAATGCCGACTTTTTCACCGGGATAGACACCAAAGTTCAAATCTTTCAAAACTGGAGGCAAATTTTCACGGTATTTCATCGTCACGTCGTTAAACTGGATGTACCCCGTCATTGGCCATTCTGGAGGAGGTTGGGTCTCATTCTTATGATATGCAGCTTCTTGAGGCATGTGGAAAGCATATTGGTGCAATCTTTCCACGGAATTCATTTCATTTTCACATTGAGTCATGGCACGGACCGTTAAGGATAATAAACCAACGATTTGGATGACGTAATTGAGCAAAAGACCGGTTGAAGAAGCGGAAATATTGAATTGTTCCGTGATGCAGAGCATACAGATAATAAGGGCAAAGATTGCAGCCATAATATCCAAGTGAAGACAAAGCCATCTTTGGTTAGCAATGGAAAGGAAATAAGCTTCATTCATGCGATTAAGCAAATAATCATTTTTCGCCATGAAATTAGACTCTTCTTTGAAAGCTTTAATGGTGGCCATTCCCGTCAACATTTCGTTGAAGTTGTTGTAAACAACCGATCTTTGCAAAGACTCAAGACGTTTGATTTCACGAGACGACCCAGAATAGAAATCCAGCAAGAAAATGAAGGTTCCTCCTAAGAAGGGAACAGCAATTGCAAACCATGGCAAATAACAGATACACAAAATGACAATACCAATAATGGTGGCTAATGGGAAGATGAAAAGACGCAATTGTTCACCAATTTCATTATCCAAAGAGTCAGTGTCTTTAGTGAATCGGTTCAAAACTCGGCCCAATGGGTTAGTGTCCATGAACAGCATAGGTGCATGCAACACCTTTTCCACCGAACGAACGTTTAAAAGTTCTGCTGACCGGTTGTTCATGTATGCCAACATGGTGAATTCAATGCCGGTGAAAAACACCGTCAAAAAGGCAAATAAAACATAAAATGCCACATAGAATCGGTCAGATAACTGCTTGAATTTGTTTTCCATCCAGAAAGATAACCATGTGTTGGTGAAAACTTGACAGAAAGTGGCCAATGAAACCAAAACAAGGAAAATGGGAGCAGCAAATACTCCAAAAACTCCCGATCCAAGCTTGATATACTTCCGGTAAACGTCCCAAGAAATCGAATTCACTTGCAGTTCCTCATCGGCCACCGTCCGGCCAATGACATCACCAGAAGCACCAGATTCAGGCAAAACTGACAGATGTGCTGCATACCGTAACTCATCATCAGCATCAGCACCAGGAAGAAGACACACGTGATCAGATTCTGCAGTATCAATTGGAGGAGGAGATTCTTGGCATTCTTCTTGTTTCTCCTCATGACTGAAATCCACGAGTTTCTTGAAAGCATCACTTCTTTGGGCCAATTGTGACATTGTGCCCACATCCACAGATCCATCTCCGGGCAAGAACACAATTTTGTCTGCACGCAGAACCAAGGAAAGCTGGTGGGTGGCCAAGATACGTGTTTTGTTGCGTAAAAGGCCAAAGAACAATCCGTTTATGATTTTTTTGCCCACACGGGAGTCTACCGCCGAGAGCACATCGTCAAAAAGCAACGTGCTAGCGTCACGATAGACAGCACGTGCCAAGTTAATACGGGCTTTTTGACCACCAGAAAGAGTAATTCCTCGTTCTCCAATCTCCGTGTTATCTCCGTGACTCAATTCCTTGAGATCTTCTTCAAGACAACATGCTCTTAAAACAGCGTAATACCGTGCACGATCCATGGGTTGTCCGAACAAGATATTTTCACGAACAGTGGCATTTTGGATCCATGGAGTTCCGCAAAGTAATAAGTCGTTATTGACGGACAATTTTCCCCCGTTATAAGCGTTTGTCATTTTCATAAACCCGGCAAGTGCATTAAGTAACGATGTTTTTCCCGATCCGATAGATCCTGTGATCACAACGAATTCTCCATTATTGACTGTAAGAGACACATCAGTTAAGCAAGTCATGGCGGAGCCAGAGGGACCAGATTTTCCAAGAGGATCAGTGACCAATGGATCCTTTGCATCAGATTTGGAATCTTGCCAAAGAGATTGTTTTTCTTCATCTTCATCTTCAGTAAAGACTTCCCACATGAAGTCTGCATGGGAGACTTCAATGGCCACGGGCAGCTCGACGGATTTCCCATAATGAAGGTGTTTTTCTTGATGGACGGAATTTTCCGAATTGGCAGAATCTGAATCACCACCAACTGCGAATTCAAAACCCAGAACTGACTCATCGTCTTCGCCATGGCCTGGACCAATGAAATAATGTTGAGCAGAAGGATCAAGAGCTTTATCTAAATCATCATTGATTTCATCACTAGAAAAGAAATCACGACAACGACGGAACCCAATCCAGGCATCGGCACCGGTGGCTAAGGCAATAGGTAAAAGCATAATTGCTTGAGCCAAGATGGAAAATAACGACAATGACGAGAAAACACGGCCAACGTTACGCATAGACGAAGTTTTCCACATTGTGACAAAGGAAATCATTGAAGACATGGTGGGCAAAGTGACAGCATAAGCAGTGATGAAATTGCGTAAGACTTTGATGGAGAACAAATAGCGCATTTCACGAGCACGAACGTTGGTGATGTTTGTTTTATAAGCCATTTCCCAAGCGTAAAACTTGATGATTTTCAAGTTATTGAGCAATTCACGCATCAAAGAAATGCGTTCGTCGGTGTGTTTAACGACGATTTCACGAGTGATGACCAATTTCGACGTCAACAATACGCAAATAATAAGGGAAACAATAAATAAACCAATCCCCACAAGTGAAGCCACACCAATATTGGTTAAAAGCAACACCACGGCAATAATCACGGGAATTGGGAAGCACAACACTAAAGGTTGGAAACCAATGGCCAAGTCAATACGCAGGAGATCAGTACTCATAAGAGAATGAATACGACCCAATGGGAAACGATGTTTAGCTTTTGCTGAGAGTTTGAAACTCTTCATAAGCACATCTTTGGTTAAAATCGATCTTGCAGCGGCACCAGTGACCATGGCATTGTGGAAAAAATGGTTAAGTAAGAGTCCGTTGATGAAAATCAACACCACTGCACAAATAGTGTAGCCAATTCCTTTGTTGTAAGTTGTTTCAATGCCGAAAAATTGATCTTCAACAAAATCAATCAACTTGCGGGTAACCAAGGGAGACATGGCCTGGCAAACAAAGGAAAGAGCCAAGAAGAAACAGGACATGCAGTATTGAAGACGGAATGAAAGGAATAAAGCCCATGGAATGGCATAAGCAGGCCAGTCCCAGTTGTCCAAGGAAGGGTTTTTCCGAAGATGAGAGGCGGTAGATTTTCTTAATATGGACTCCAAGTTTTTCCGATACCGTTCGTGCATGTTTTCCACAGTCAATTCATCGGTAAGTTCCCACAAGTCATCAGGAACAAGTGTTCTCTTATAACCTTTAACCAAAATGGGCAATAACCAGTAGAAAACACCACGGTTAATAAGGTTTGTTTTCTTCCATGGATAAGGTTTCCTTTCCTCAGGCAGAGGAACGGGAGGCACTTTTTTCGAGAAAAGGAAACTGAAGAGTCGTTTCTGGTTGTGAAGTTCAGGATTCGCTTCTTGATCAGGAGCACCATGAAGGCGCGCACGTGACTTTGAATTTGATGATTGCAGTAAATATTTATTTTTTGGTCTCCAGTTAGCAAGATCAAAAACACCACGGGGGGAATTTTTCTTGGTGGTTTGGTGGATTGGCGCCAGCGCCATATTTAAGTATTCTGGGGATGACACTTCAGAAGAAGCATCGGAATTTTGCTCAACATAAGTTGTGGTTGTATCTGAAGGAACAGAGGACGTTCTCTGTAAATCATAGTACTCTTGATTTGACCAACCACCGTCATTTTGTGCCAGACGTCTCTGTTGTTGGACATAATAATGATAAGAAGGAGTCGCCTCGTTCTGTCTCATTTTGAACACAGAAGGAACCAGGAAGATGGGGAAAATGAAAAAAACGAAGAAATGAAGAAAGGAAGAAACGAAGAAATGAAGAATGAAGAGAAACTGGGGTATATATGAGGGGGAATAAAGATCTTGGTGCACGAAACGGGGTTTGATTTGACATGCAGGGTATTATGCCTATTATAGTAAAAGGTGTGCATATAAGTGAAGCTTCTCCGCCTTTGTGCGGCGATGTCATCGTTTCCGCATTGGGATCCCCTCATAACACTGAACACTTTGGCCGAAGGTCAAAGTGTGAATATTCTTTACTGGGCACTGAATACTAAACACTTTGGCCGAAGGTCAAAGTGTGCATATTCACAAATGAACACTGAAGTCAAAGTGTGAATATTCTTAAATGAACACTGAAGTCAAAGTGTCTTAAATGAATATCTATTTATGAAGAATCCATTTTATAAGAACCATTTTATGAAGAATCATTTTATGAAAGAACCATTTTATAAGAACCACTTTATGAATCCACACTTTGACCTTCGACCAAAGTGTTGGCCCCAATACTCATTCTATTATCCAAAACCCTCACTGTACCATTCTAATTTACTCGTTTATATTTTCCTAATATCTATATTTCCCGACCTTCATATTAATTCATATATCTAACTTATACATATGGTAATGTTTATGCTATTTCACTCATCTACATATTTTGAAATACACCTATATGCAGGACCATATATTTCACACGAGTCTAGTCCTTTTTAGGAGAAGACATTATAAAGTACAATATAGAGGATAAGGATATTGTTTGAAATCGGAGAAACTCCTTGTACATTAAATATAATGGTACAATACTGTATATGATATAAGGAGTACTGGAGATGATATTAGTTCCATAGAACCCATATCCGAGTTTCTATATATTCATATTTATATCATATTTATATCATATTTATATCATATTTATATCATATTTATATCATATTTATATCATATTTATATCATATTTAAATCGTATTTAAATCGTATTTATTCATTTTATATCATAATTATATCATATTTATATCATATTTATATCATATTTAAATCGTATTTATTCATTTTATTCATTATTCTGTTTTTTCATTTTCATATTGTCAGCCTCATTGATATTTCCAAATTTGTATCTTTTTCAAGCCTTCATAAGCCTTTATAAGCCAACTCATTAAGGGATATCTTTTGAGTAATTTGTAGCTTCTGATGAATTTTATCTATTTATAAAAAAATCTAGATCTTTTAATAGTCCTAACCTATAACAATTGTACTTTATGTTTATACCATACTTACTATATACTCACTATATACTTACATACTTACATACTTACATACTCACTATATACTTACATACTTACATACTTACATACTTACATACTTACATACTTACAATCTATTGAATCATCAAGCTTATATAATCAAAGATCAAAATCTTAACAATTGATTTGTGCTTTTTCAACTCATAGATGCAAATTTGGTCTTTTGGGGTATCTAAACTGGTACTAATTATACTATATACTCCTTATTATACTATATACTCCTTATTATACTATATACTCCTTATTATACTATATACTCCTTATTATACTATATACTCCTTATTATACTATATACTCCTTATTATACTATATACTCCTTATTAGACCATTATATTACTCTCCCAAAAATTTAAATAAGATTTCCAAATTTGTAGTCTCTTTTAAATCTATCAATTTTTGAATACTAATTTTTGTATTTTCTTAAATTTGTTAAAATCTCCTCTTATTCGGAGAACTCTGGTTTTTCCCGACTAGGACAAGCCGGATACTCTAACCGAGATGCTCATTTCACTTATTATCAAATAATTTCCTTTTTGGGAAACTTTCAACAATTCAACTGTCATTTTTTTTTTCCGTTTATTGGTGTCACTTAAAGATTCTTTTGTGGTTATCTCTTTCAAATAATTGGTTTATTGATGCTGCATAAATTATATCTGCTTACGTAATACTATGGCGCGTGATTATGTAATCATAACCTATGAGGGGATCTCCTAAGAACGAATAGAGCAAAATCTTCAAAAAGGCAGTAGTCAAATCAACCTCATCCTTGAAGGAGTCTAAAGATAGCTAATATGTCAGAATTATCAATTTTATTCCTCCTGTATATAAACCTTTCTGAATTTCAAAGGCTATTGTTAACTGACCACTGGATCCTTAAATTGGAAAATGAAGTTAGAAGGTGCTAGAAATAGTAGACTTTTGTTTGAAGATGTCAGCTATTTTCTGAATAGCGTAGCCTAACAACCTGAAACAAATCTGAAACGCATCTGAAACACACCTGAATCAGCTTTCTCAACAAAGTACTATGTACTTCTCAACTTATACAAAACAATTACATTATTGGTTATACTTACAACGTAAAAAATCTAGTAGAATTCAAGCAAAGAACTTTTCAGTAATAAACTAATACTTAATATTCAGGTAACTGATTACTCTACAATCTGTGTATTTATTATTAGTTTACCAATATCACATACTAAATCTAGACTATCAATTCATAATTTTGGTCCCTGATAACAAGCCATTTTATCTACAGTTTTCACCTCAAGACCGTTTCTAATTGAGGTGTACCTCTGAAATATGTAGATTTGCATAAATTTGCTTACATAATCAACAAACACCCGTGCACCAGCTTACCCCGGGTCATCCATGCCCTGAGCAAAAAGAGCCAAAATGAATGGTATTACCATAATAATACTATCGACTGATTCCTGAGATCAGCAGTATTTTCATAACGATTTACGGAACCGTTGAATCTACAATTTTATACATACGTACACCAAATGATAAACACCCGTACACCAGTGATAGCACTCTTTCACAATAAGCTTTACTGAATTATACTGAAGGTGCTTTGTAATAATTAGGTAATTTCATGGTAATATTTTGTGATTCGTGGAAGAATATTCTAATATATGCTAAAAAATTGCTAAGACTATACTATATGATGAGAATTTAAATATATAAACATATATTATCATAAGCATTCTGGATACCAAAATTAGGGATTGTTAATTAGATAGTAGTATATCAGAGTAATACAGCTATATAGTATATACTGTATAGTATACTATTATAGTATTATAGTATATAGTATTATAGTATATAGTAGTATAGTAAATAGTAGTATAATAGTATAGTACAATATAGTAGTATAATAATAGAGAGAAAATCAGTACATCCAAATTTTAAAAGGCTTTGAAATTTATTCAGGAGAATATTTAAGCCAAAATTTCGTATGTAGCAAAATTGGAATTTCAACAGAGAATTGGCTTTTTTGTGCGTATATCTCTAGATTTATAAACTTGAATAATTATTTGAAAGTTTAAAAACAAACAACGAAAATTGGTTAACCCATATATATAAAATTTTGTATAACTTTTTATATATTTATTGATATATTTATTGATATAAGTATTTATATAAGTATTTATATAAGTATTTATATAAGTATTTATATAAGTATTCATATATTTATATATAAGAGCAATGCACATATTAAAGATACAACTTATTCAAATTTAGGAAATAAAAACCTAATAATGAATATTGAGAAAGGTCAAAATAAATATTCATAATTCGGAAATAGAATATGAAGATAAAATCAAGTTCCACTTTTACAATTATGAATACAAATAAAAATTAACTAAACTTTACTATTCGAAATCAATAATACATAATGGATTAATTTACTATAGAATCAAATATTTGCACTATATGTTTTGCATGGTGTACGGATGCACATTATAATGAATTCATAAACAGGTCACAAGACCCGAGAAAAGCATTCTTACCAAAGAAACTTAAATTTAAAAGACGTAAGTCTCTGTGTGAATGTTGAGGACCTTTTCTGAAGATTACCAGATTGTAAAGAATCGATTAGGTAATCAGGATTTTCCCGATGAGCAGTAGTTGTCATTAGAAGCTCAACAATGTGGATTTCACTCATACCTCAAGAGTATTAAAATCACCTTTTATGTCACCAAAGTTTCACAACCTCCAAATTGACCTTTCAGAGTCTAAAAGAGCAAACATCGTATCTTTTCAAACCTGAAATTCCAGAGACCTCGCTTTCCAACTTTGAACATCTCAGAATGATAACTCATGAGCTTCTGTTATAAAAAAGTTTTCATCTTTCACTGACTTAAGCCACTGAACACTTCATTTTGCTCAATCACTTTCAAGTCTCATTGCTTCCCTTAATTGACTTTGCACTTTCTTAATCTGCTTTCGAAAGAGATTGTCAAATTTCATATCTTCACATCATTCATGATTGAGTGCTTAAGTTTTCATCATTTCAGTCATTCATGATTGAGTGCTTAAGATTTCATCATTTCAGTCATTCATGATTGAGTGCTTGAGTGTTCATCACATAGCTATTCATGATGCTCCGTTTAACAAATTGTCATCTCTTTTGCCATCTTTCAAAGCTCTCACAATCGATTTCACTCAAAAGTCAAAATCACTGTGGACATTTCAATCCCTTGACCCTCACTTCTCACTATTCAGCTATGCTCAAAAACTTATACTTCTTCTTCGTAATATCATAGCAATCATTCAAAGCATCATCATCAACAAACCAAACCACTCTTCCAGCAGCTCCCTCATTAACAATAGAACTAGGCAAACCCTTCTCTGGTCTCTCCATGATAGTACGCATAATCGGAGCCTTGGTCAACCCCTCAACCACAAAAGTTACCCTATGGGCATGACAAATCACCGGTATAGAAAGTGTAACTCTATTTTCCGGTCCTGATGGTGCCTTCAGAACAGGCAAGCACCAAGCCAATTTCTCCCTTAAAGATTCTCCATGATTAGGAAACAATGAAGCAATATGACCATCTGGTGCACACCCAAGAAGCAAAAGATCAAACATGGGTAATTTCACTGAATCCTTCTTTGCAAACTGATCCACAAGCAACTTTTCATACCGGTCTGCACATTCTTGAGGATCATTAATCAATGACTCATCAATAGGGAAAACTGAAGGTTTGGTCTCCAGCTTAATAAGATCGAAAATCTCCCTCTTAGCCGTACCATAGTTAGAATCAACACTATCAAATGGAACCAACCTCTCATCAGCAAAGTAAATATCCCATTTGTCCCATTCAATCTCTTCTTCACGACTAAGAAGTCCTTGATGCAAGATCCGAATTAACGATCCTCCAGAAATGGCAATCTTAAACCGTGCCTCAGCTTTCTTCTTACTCTTATCCTTTCGACGTCCACTTCCACTTCCTCCTCCTCCGGTAGCATCAATAGTAGATCCATTACGGGAAAATCCTGGCCGCGGTGAAACTCCAACTGAAAGACTAGCAGAAGAAGTGTCTGAAGCTAATGATGGCCGCTGACTTGCTGCTAGCTTCATTCTCGTGATGACTTCTTTATCCAAAGTATTATATAACGCCATGTTTTGTGCAGAGATCACGTGGTCGGCTACGGCATCCGCCACTCCTTCAAACTCGGGGAATGAGTAGATCAACGGCACCGTTGTAGTCATAGCTCTTTCTTTATAGTGTATGTGTTGCTGTGCTGTGTGTGTTTGCTTCGCGCTCTTTTGCCGGCGCTGCCGCTTTGCTGGAGATCTTGATGTAAGTCACGTGATCTGACTCATCCTGTATTCTCTACTTTTGTGCTGTCTGCTGGCGAGAATTATGCACTATTCTAGTGCTTCTTCGGAATATGTGGTTGTCGGGTGGTTTATTCATTGGATAACTGGTGTTTTAGCAAAAGCACGTGCAGAGCACGTGTTTCAGCCAAACCTAATCCCGCGACAATCACGAGATCATTGACGAGGTATCACGAGACCTTCACGCTTTTCCGATTTTTCTCCCCCTGCAAGTGTTTTCTGCAGTACACCTACCCCACCTCATTATCCTTATTCTTAACAGACTTGTATTTGCCACCCAACTATGGATTCCTACTTTACCGTTGCCACGGCTCTTACAAAAGAGTATGTGGCGAAAAATTTTCACAAAGATATTGAACAAAATGTCGATACTCCACAATTCGTCAAATGGTCCGCTGGCCCATACACAATCACCATTAGCGAAATCTCTCTACAATCAACTCTTGTCAATATCATCAAAGGCAAAGATACGAAATCTGTAATGATTTCTTGGCAAGAATGGGATGTTTCTCTTCCCTTAGATAAAATCTCCCAGGATTTACAGTCCCGTTTCCAAGCTTTCATGGATTCTCATCTTTTCCCTCTCCCCAAACAACATGCACAGTCTGAAAAACCACAATCTCGTCTTCAAGAAGAGACTCCTTCAGCCGGATTGCAAATGCCGCTGCCGGGAATTCGAAGCTCACATGCTCGTCCTAATGATATGCCAGATTTCGACGATGAATATGAGATGCTATCACGGCCAAATCATGCTTCTTCCTCCGGAGATGGTCTTCCTTCCATTGGTGATCGTGACTTGAATCCTCCAGGTTTGCCCAGAGACCCATTGATGAAACCATATCTCGACCCACTTGCACATCCTGATTCTGGGATGCACCCCACGCGAGACCACCCATTGTTTGGTCGTACAGACCCCAATACCTCTAGAGCAGGAGTTCCTCCAGGAGCTCGCTTTGACGATCCATTTGGAGAAAGCAATCTTGATGATATGGGCCAAGGACTCCCTGGAAATATGCGGAGAGGTGGTGGTCGCCGGGCCCCTGATATTGGTGGTGGTTTTGGCGGTGGTTTTGACGGTGGTCTTGGAGGGGGGTTTGGCAGTTTTGGTGGTGGCTTCATGTGACGTTAAACCACTCGGTCGTACGCTTCGTAATCAACAGTCATGCCCTTCATAGCGGATCTCACGTTGCGAGAGAACGTAGACGTGTTTTTTGCCAAGACATTGGCAGCAGCCTTATTCAAAGGATCGTTCGGGTTGGGCTCCAAAAACAAAAAATTCAATCCCAGCATCACAGAATTGAGGGACAAAACTGGCGTCCAATCTTCACGCAAGATATTAAGGCACACATTGCCGTCGAGATCAATGTTAGGATGGTATATCTTGGGGATACACTTGATCTTGGGCGGATCAATGGGGAAATTATCACCGATATCCACAGAAAATGTGAAAACTCCCCCTTTATAGTATCCTTCGGCAGGACGGATATGGATTTTGAAATGGAATAAGTCGCTGGCGTTGGCAAATTCTACCTTGACCGTACTAGGCAACTCTAATTCACTGATATCCTTTTGGAGTCTAATATGAGCAGCAGAGACTTTTTCTTGTGAGCCGCCATTGGCCGGATTTTCTTTGGCTTGCTGTTGTTTTTGCTTCTGAAGTTGACGGATTTTAAGCTAATGTTAGCTGTTGCTCTCGAACACCGGTGAAGAAAAAAAGAACATACCATTGTGTATAGTGGAGGGTTTTTTAGATGGAGATTGTCTCCACTTATCATCGCACACCCGTACACCATTTCATCAGAGATGTACTGGTGTACATATTAATATTGCCTCTGCTGAACGGCGTTCAAGACGGTCATGAATTCCAGTTTGCTGGAAATAGTGGTTGCCATTGTTGAGGCCATTGTTGTGGTCAGTTCGCCGGCTTCACCGGCCTCGCTGGCTTCCCTGATACGCCCAAGAAGTCTCTTCCGCTGCTCCGACGGACAGCTGCGCAAAAGACACACAAAGGGCGATTGCACGCAACAGCGGGATTGGAGGAGCCACTGGAGGTCGTCTTCAAAGACACTATAAACAGACAAGGAGGTATTATCAACAAAATGTCGTATGTCGCGCTCACGTGACGCCACCGCTAGCGCCTCTCCGTAGGTTACCCAGAGGGAAACGTCGGCGAGGTTCTGGCGGCACGTGGTACGTAATGACTCACAAATCACCACGGCCCAACGATCGTAGTTCCCGGAATCGTGCAACCGCCGAATCAACCACTGGAGCGTGTAGCCAGCGACATAATTAGAAAAATGGACCTTCATGGATTGAAGAGTACTGCATATAATCAAATCCACTATTTCACGGTTTTGTTCAAGTCCGAGCTGACAAGCCAATTGTCGGATCCAGTGAAACACCACGGTGTTCTTGTTGATGCGTTTGAGCCGCAGTGCTGCTAACCATGCAAACCATCGGAAATTCCGAAGTAGGAGGTCTGGGCTTTCCTTTTTAAGTAATTCAATAGTTTTTCCGTGGATTCTCCACATCGTATGATGGTCATTGGTGGTCATAAGCATGGCGAGGGAAGCATAGTAGCACTCGAACAGCACCGGCGGCAGTTGAAGTCCGTGGTGGTTGAAATAGTCATGAGCGGTTTTGAATAATCCAAGGTAGAATCGCTTCAGAATGGCAATATGGAGCTCATTTTCGTGTTCGGCATATAAGATGGTTTCAGCGGTAGGGTTGATTTCTATAGATACCAGTTTCCACTGGGTAGTGGTTACTTTGTTGTAGAGGGACTCCATGATGGAAACAACGCGTGCGGAGCTTCACTTATGGCTCTGATTATGTAATCAGATTATGTAATCAAGCATGAAGAAGCCGCTCTTTTTGAATAAAAAGTATATTTATGGAGTTCCTGTGATTGTAATATTCTCTCGATGTATCTATATCTGGATTTCAGGAAAAAGCTAGCAAAAAAGTGGAGGGCGTTGAAGACCCTAACTAAGCTGGTGTACGGATGTTATGAGCAGATGTACGGATGTTTTATAGGATGCGAGCTGCAAAAAGCATCATCAACTCCACCTTCAATTTTCTGACGCCCTTTTCTTTTCCATCAGACGCATGATTCAAGGTTCCGAGCTTGTAAATCTTGATTCTGAGCCGGCGCCTACTGACCTGGCCAGCGAGGCCGTTTATCTCGGCGTTAAGCGCCACCAAATGAATAAATCCCTAAATCATCAATCCTCCATTCTTTCCCAATCAACTAATATCAGTCGAGATCTGGTCCAATCGATGAATTCAAGTCGAGATCCTAACCTAAATATGGGAGATTCTGGTTTCAAATCATCCAGAGATCTTATAGAGACCAGACGAGATTCCCCCAGAACGACGATGCTGGAATCAATAATAAATACTGAGGAGTCGGCACAGAAAAACGCCACGTGGAAACCAATTAAATCGCTTCTAGGAGCTCATCAGGGATGGGTTAGAAGTCTAGCGGTGGATCCAGTCACTAACGAATGGTTTGCCACTGGATCAAGCGACTCCACCATAAAAATATGGGATCTTGTCTCTGGCGATATCAAGGCGACTATTTCTGGGCACATTATGGCCGTGCGGTCGTTGGCTCTCTCTACACGTTATCTGTACTTGTTCTCTGGATCTGAGGATAAGACGGTTCGGTGCTGGGACTTGGAACGGACCAATTCGGCCAGCGGATGCCAGGTCCGCAATTATCACGGTCACGTGGGTGGGGTATATGCTATGGCGTTACACCCGGAGCTTGATCTCTTGTTTACTGCTGGTCGTGATTGTGTTGTTCGTGTTTGGGATATGCGGTGTCGGAACCAGATTATGGTGTTGACGGGTCATTCGGGCGACATTTCGTCCTTGGTGGCGCAAATTGGCGACCCACAAATTTGTTCGGCTTCAATGGATTCCACTATACGACTCTGGGATTTACGAAATGCTACTAGCGCTTTGACAATGACTCACCACCGCAAGAGCGTCCGTTCGATGGTCATGCACCCACAGGAGACTACATTGGCGTCTGCAGACTCTACCGGCACCATCAATGAGTGGGTGTTGCCTTCTGGAGATCTTCTTGATTCTTTTGGTGCACGTGATCCTGATAAAACCAACATCATCAACACTTTAGCTGTTAATCCTGCTTCCAACGAGCTTTTCGCTGGCTTCTCTGACGGAAGAATTCAATTTTACGATTACCAAACGGGCCAACTCAGCCACCAAACATCATCTACACCTGCACCAGGCTCAGAGACTTCTTCCATCTACACTTCAGCATTTGATATGCTGGGATTACGACTCATAACTGGCGAAAGCGACAAGAGCATTAAAATATGGGGTCGCTAAATGACACACAAAAAAAAAAAAAAAAAAAAAAAAAAAAATATCGTTATTCATTATATCACCACCCAAAACGCAACTGGTTGGCGGTGAATGATGGAGGGGTCCATTGGAGCCTCAGTGGGTCCAATTCATGCTTCTTTTTCTCCTTGACTTTCTTCACAAGCTTCTCATACAACGCCATGATCTGGTCAGTAATGACAATGATATGCTGGCCTTTGTGGTATTTGATGATCTGAAGCGTCGATAGCGTATGAAGAATGTCTGTTGTGGTCATGCAACTAATAGAGGAAATCTCTTCAATGGTGATTTCTGGTGATGTGGAAGCCGCCGCTGCTGCTGCTGCTGCACGTGACGGAGGAGGTGGAGGCAGTTCTGAAACATCTCTCAGAGATGTGCCACCACTAGCACCTCCAGCAGAAGCGTTTCGATGATGTTGCGGGCCGGTGCCGGTGCTATGTCCTGTTCCAGGAGGAGGATTGTTCTTCTTGTATAAATGCGGGTTGCACCGCTCCACCAATAACTTGACTAGAAGATCAGTCCAGAAGGCTCGGTACGATAAAAGTCCCAAATCCGAGAGTGGTTTTTCCGGAGATCCCACTTTATTCTCCACTTTGCTCAACATGTACGAGAACTGGATGAGCAACTTGCCGTATCCTCGTTTCTGGTAACAAGGAAGCGTCAAGATACATGCCACGTTATAATTATCGGCACTTTCCTTCTCCTTAGAGAAATAACCAACAATATGATGGCCTTGCTCGGAACGGATGGTCATGATATAGAACAAGAACGGATCCACGTCATAATAAAGGGTCTTGTGATCAAGAAATAGCTTGGATAGAAGACACAAGTTACGACACCATGTGCGTTGTTTCCGGCCATCGATTTCCCAAAAACTCACCTTATCGTCACGGTATATCTCGTTTCCTGGAGGGTGTTTCATGGAACATTTTGCTCTGTGCCGTTCAAACTGTTTGCGGGACCCAAAATACGAGAGGGTGAAATCGCAAATGTATATTTCGTCCTCCTCCGTTAGCTCAATCGGATAAGCGGAAAAATACCATGGCTCAATGATGTGTTCGCCAAGGATAATGGTGCTTAAGTTCCTCACACGAGCCACTTCGGAATGAGACTGGGTCATGGATCCACCAGTTCGGAGCTTCTTAATTTCGTCTTCACGTGACAATTCCTCCCCTGGTCGTTTCAACCCTTGAACGTTCAAATCATCAAGGTCCATTTCATCCTTGGCAAGCGGAGTGGCTGCACCAGAATCTCCACCATCGGAAGCATCCACAGAAGCAGATTTTTGAATCTTGCCATTCTTCGTTTTGCCTTTCAGCGTTTTCAGCAGTTTCTGCCCTTTCAGCGCTTTCAGCAGCTTCAGCAGCTTCAGTTTCTCCTTTTCGGACTTTTTCTCGTTGTTTTCTACAACGGGTAACACCATCAGTTTGGTGAAATCGATTCGATCTGGAGTAATCCACTCATCAAGACGTTTATTATAATCTTGATAATGGACATAGAATACCTTGCGGCCTTTTCGGGTATTTTGTTGAAGAATCTCTGCTAATCTTTTGCCATCTTCTTTGTCAACGTACACTTTGCATCCAAGAGCAATATCATCAGCATGGAACTTGACCTCCAGGTCTTCAGCACCATCGCTAATGGCAATGGGAGTTTCGGAATCCGGCCGGCTTGCAGACATGGCGATAATAATTGATTATGTTGTTGATGAGATTTTTGTTTTGGGTGTATGCAGGAAATGTCGCACAAGGACTTTTGCCACTGCCGACTATCACCACCATCACCAACTATAACCAACTATTACCAACTATAACCATTGATGCTCAGAATTTGTTCGAATGCTGTGCACAGCTGAACACAGTGTGTCCAGCTGCTTATGTCCAGCTGCTTATTTCAAAGCCAAAACATCCGTTGATGGCACCTCTGCAACGCACAATAACCCCACGTTCTCATAGTTCATGATGAATTGAACAAGAGCAAAGCGTAAGCGGTCAATATAGAGTTTCAATTTGTCTTCTCTTTCGTCCACAGGGAGTTGTTCAATTTTTGCAAGTTCATTGATGTCTGGAATCAAATTTCTGTCCAAACAAGCCTTAACTACCTCCAGCGCAGCCAAATCCCACACGTTACCGTTTCCGTTGAGGCCAGAAAGATAGTAATTGTCCACTTTGAGGAAAATATGGTGGTTGTGGAGACGATCTCTGAGGATGGAGATTGGGAAGCAGTATGCAGGAATGTATTTTGTTTTCAATCTTAGGGTATCAGCTAGAGCTTGCACTTGATGAGGAGGAAGGTTATATGCGGATTTGATTGCATAATCCTCGGGAGAGGTGGATTGGAGGGCAGAAGTGGCGATTTCCCGGACATTTTCTGCGTTCTTCTGGCTGTATATCCGGGGCAACAATGAAGGAAGAACGCACGTGGAGGGGGTTATCTCCGGGAAAGCGTAGCAAAGCAATGGGGTCATTTCGACAAAAATGGCAAAAATCAAGGAAAAAGTCGGAAGCTTATAGAAATCTTTTGGGGTTCGTTTGAAAAGTAAAAATTGGGACCTGGACAAATTGAAGAGTTTTTCCGGATAGACACTGGAGTCATGGTCGACTAAAGACTTTCCGTCGGACATTTTGCTCTTTTCCACTGTTGCCATATACAAAGATTGGTTCAATTCTTTGGCCAAGACGGAAAAATTGGGGATTCTAATGTCCACTTGTTTCCCATTGTTGGACAACTTTCCAGAGATCCTGAACGAGTGTTTTTTCAAATCACGAAGCTCCTTATGGTTCCGCCAAACCGTCTTAACGCCATGCTTATAAAACCGAATAAGCTCTTTGGCGTAGGCCCAGTTCAGGGACATTTTAAGCGACATTCCTGATTTGGAAGTTGTGGTGGCGACATGATGAGTAATTTCCTTTTTTGTCCGGATTTCCAAGGGCAAAGTGTTCAAATTGTTGACAGCAGAGTTGCTTGCAGGGGCCCAGAGGCTTTGCAAGAGGGGCAGACGACGGAGTTCTCGAGAGAGAGCATCTTTCAGGGAAAAAGAAAAGAGTTTGCTCATTGACGTTGGAAGATTGTGGAGATGTGATTTTATGAGTGATCACGTGACTGATGATTTAGGTAGTCAGTATATCTATGGCCAGGCACGAACAGCGTAAGTAGTGGCATTAGGTTTGGTGATTAGTCTAGTATTGGATGTTAGATTTTTAATGGTTTATGCTTTAAGGTTTTATAATGGGTTATGCTTTAAGGTTTTTATGATATCACGTTTTCTAGTAAGTGTAGAGGTTATAAGGGAAGTGCGACATTGTCGCAGGATAACAAGATGGAACCAGTCAAGAGAATATCAACGAAACAAGATTTGGATAAATGGATAGGATGTACGACATATAATGAGATTTGTCAGTTCATAGAAGATCTTCAGAATTCAGTGGTTGGACTTACAAATCAAGCAGAAGTGGAGATATCAGAAAATGTGGAAAAGATTCTTTCAGTTCTAGACGAAGTCAACACTACAATTGAAAGGCACCCTGTGGTGAAAGAGAAGGATATTCTGAGATTTGGGAAAGGAGAGTTTCGAGATTTTTACGATGACATTTCCTCCCATAGTCACGATGTTCTAAAAACGCTAAGTTCAGATACTCGAGAAATCAGCAAATATTTTGAAGAAAGTTGGGGGGACAGAACACGAATTGATTATGGATCAGGGCATGAGCTAAATTTCGTTTGTTTCTTGCTTTGTCTCTACAAGATGGGGATTATTTCCAGTAAAGACTACAAAAGTGTTGTTTTGAAGGTTTTCACCAAATACATTAGCGTTATGAGAGAATTACAAAAAACGTATTGGCTAGAACCAGCAGGATCACATGGAGTTTGGGGATTAGATGATTATCATTTTTTGCCCTTTTTATTTGGAGCTTCTCAATTGGCCAATCATCCTCATATGAGGCCCAAATCTATTCATAATGGTGAACTTGTGGATCAATTCTGGCAACAATACATGTACTTTGAGTGCATCCATTTTATCAACTCCATTAAAGCAGTTCCTGGACATGCGGGCAATACTCACGTGAGTCTTCGGTGGCATTCCCCAATGTTAGATGATATATCATCGGCGAAGTCGTGGCAGAAAATCAAGGAAGGCATGGTGAAAATGTACAAAGCTGAGGTTTTGGGTAAATTGCCCATTATGCAGCATTTCTTTTTTGGTTCTTTATTGGTTTGTCCTGATGGAATTGGTGAACATTCTCATGAAGAACAAGAATGTGGTCATGTTCATTTGGATTCTGTTAATACTTGGGGAGATTGTTGTGGAATAAAGATTCCAAGTGCAATTGCTGCTTCTGAAATGAATAAAAAGAGGGTTCCATTTGATTGACGATTATCCGAGGAGAATCCGAGGATAATCCGAACACAACCAGATACTAGTTGAAAGTGATCCACATTCTCCTCGGATTATCCGAACACAACCAGAGACTAGTTGAAGCTGATCCACTGATCCACTGATCCACTGATTTGGATTTAATCTGATCAATTGATTGATTTTAATGGCTTAGGAGTTTCCTTATTTGGAAAATTTAATTTGTTTTGCATTTCATTGAATATGAATTTATTATTTAGTTTCTAAATTTATGTTTTTTCTGTAATTTTTATTAATTACTTTGTTTTTATATTCAGTAATTAATTAATTTATAATTCTCACTTTATATTCTGTTAATTTTGTCACTATTCAATTTCTCCATTTCTCAATTTACTGTATTTATTCAGATCTTAATATTTAATTCTCATATTCAATTCTCAATTTTCAATCTCAATCTCATAATATTAATTATCATTAATTACTCAATTTTTTGAATTTCCTATTGTACATTCAGTCTTCATTTTCAATTTTTAATCAATTTATCCATACTCAATATTCAATACTCAATATTCAATCATTTGATAATCAATCTTTTACCTCTTTAATATCAAAATATTTGATGTCTTAGTTCAATAGTCAATTCAATATCTCATTTGCTTTACCATTAAGCTACGAAGGCCAAGAGCAAGTAGATTCAAACTACTATAACGTGAAGACACGGACTTTACCATTAAATTATACCCTTCATAGGTTATTTATGATTTGAACCTAGTCTGTGTAAAATCAACGATTTCAACATTAAACTAATAACTTGTGCCTCATTGGGATGAACCCACATTCTTATTTTAGAGAATAATCTTCTTCAAACCATTTTATATGAATATGTATATTGATTTCCTGACTCTCATGTCTGTGATATTATTTGGTTTTATTCTTATTGTTGGTATTAACATTCACATTAAGAATTTCTATTTGTACAATGTTTTGTTATGCTTATATAAGGTATTTTTACTCCTGTAATCTATTTGTTAATTTCAATGGATATGCTGCTGATAACAATACTGATATTCCCACTATTGATCCAATTATCGGTAAAATCCTCCACTTATAGATAAAAATTCTCCTATAAAGTTAATAGATAATGCGACACTACTAATACTTAATTCATATTGAAAATTATTAAACCTCAAAAAAATTATCGTATCTGTTAGGATATCATATAAGATACCGCAACAATAAAACAGGTGAAACTAAAGCATGAACTATTGATAATATTAAACTACCCTTAATACCTAACATATTATTTGATAATATTCCTATTATACAAACTCCCATATGACTTACAGATAAGCATTACTCTTAAATCTGTTTCCTTGATGTTATTGATGTATATATTATTGTTAATATTGATTTTATATATAATATTGGTGTAAACTTTCAGTCGATTAATTTGGTAATATTAATTTAATTATTGCAAATATTGCTAATGATTTTGCTCAGCTAACGGTGATTCTATGTGAACTACTGGTAATCATGTATGTACTGGTAATAATGGTGTTTTTACTATAATACCTGTTGATATTCCAATAAATGAATAATTCTTGATTTTATTTTCATTTTTAGTTTCTTAAATTTTCAAATTACTGTAATTATTCGACTTCTTGATATTTAATTACTCAATTTGTATTCAATTTCACATTCTCAATTTCCTAACTTCTCAGTCTTCTTTTTCGGTATTCAATTTCTCAGTTCCTTTATATTCAAATTGTCTACTATATTCAATCATCAATTTGGAAATTATATTTTTTGTTTTTGTTTTTGCTTTTCAATGATTTTTATTCAATAGCCAAAAAACATATTCATTAATTCAATATTCGTTTTTTTTAACTCTTCAATATTAAACATACTAAATACAATATTTCCATTCAATATTCACTATTCAATATTCAATATTTAATATTCAATATTCAATAATCAGGTTCAATATCTCAATATCTCAATTTTACACTTTTTTTCTCAAAATTATCTTCATTTTCAATTTCTTAGTATTCAATTCATCGATTTTCACTTTTCTCAGATTCAATTTTTGAAATTCTTAATATTAAAATTCTCAATTTTGTATTCAATAATCAATTTCTTGATAAACTAGTGTGTATTTAGTATGTATAAATTAGTATATATAGGTTGATCATTTATGATGATATTCTTAAAAAATCTCTCAAATATAATGACGTATCTATAAAATGACCAAATCCCTCCAGATAAACTATTCACATCTTGAATTAAGATTATTATACGATTAATACTAGAAAACCAATAGTAATACACCAAGGAAATTCTGTTACTATGACTTGAATTTTGTAATTCTAGATATTCGTTTTTTGGTTATAATTAGATGTATACTTTAAATTCTTCCAATTTACAATTTCGACTCAATGTGGTACTTTCAATGTCATAAATTAGCCTTTCTCACTTCCACAATTCTTTTGTTTCATAGAAATCTTATCACTTACGAAAGTAAAAAATCAATATCTTATTCACTAAAATCTTCCTTTCACTGATTTTTTACTAAAAATACACATATGCTTTCTTGTTTCTTAAAATTTTTCTTCTACCCAAAAACCAATAAGTTAAAGAATTCAAATCATAAAGAAAGGTCAAATTTCACTCATTTAGCTATTCTTATGATATCTATTCTCATCTTTCAGCTTCAAAATGTCATTTTGATAATTATCAATAAATACAAATTATTATATGTATAAATTTATATGTTTAAATTTTTAAATGTATAAATACAATACCCTATTTCTAAATATCATTATATTTATTATATCATCTACTCCATCCATCAACCTTCTAATCATTCATTACTACATCCTCACCCAATTCTTTCCCTCTTTCTCACTTCTTATTCTAAATACAATTACCTCAAGCAATGAATGCAAACCAAATATAATCCTCATATTCCTCATTTTATATACTATTCAGTGTAGCCAATGTCGGTGACAATTAAAACATTATGGGGAATCTGACCAGGAAATGGTAAAAGCATGGAAATCTTCTTTCTTGTATCATCAACACGTGAAACATGTGCATAACCTAAAATGGTTGCATTCAATAAATCACGTGGGGCAATTTTCCCTGAAGCTGGTGCTGGAACGTTGGTGATTGCAACAATTGAATTTTCCATATTGGAACTATCTGGTCCATCCAATTTGGTATAGTACATGTCCAACGCTTTTTCCTCGCGTTTTTTATTGGATTCTTCCCCTTCATCAACAGCGTAATCGTCTCCAGAGGGTAAAAAGGCTAGTTGAGAGTTGAACTCCAGCGATTTCACCACTTTAAAGAAGGTAAAATCATCAGGATTAATGTCCACTTTCAAGGGAGAAAGATGTGTCTTGTAATCCCCGTTGAAATATTCCCTGATGGTATCTTCTTGAACTTTCCGTACAAAAGTATCGGAAACATCGGCCAATCCGCCAGATTTGTCCACCTTGATGATATTAAGAGCTCCTTTATTGATGCGATGATGGAATTTTCTTCGGAGATCCACCGTCAATCTCTCATTCCCCATGAGAACAACAATATCCACCTCAAAATCCGAGATAATGTTCTCCACAACATTAACATCTTTAAATCCTAGAGCTGGTGTATCAATAACCATTCCGCTGCTTCTCACACGTGCATCATTGGCCATCCTGGAAAGTGCCACCACACCAAGTTGAGAAACCTGGTATTTATATAGATCGAGGTTCTGGTTGATATCAGTGAATCCAAACGATTTCACTAGTGGTTGTTTTGGATTATGGAACGTGGCTCCAGTGGTAGTAGAACCGCCCCAGCCGCCCACGGTCTCCAAATCCAAATTATCACTGATTGGAGTCGCCGTAAGAGACCCAGGAACAGAAAATACCCCATCATTAGGATTTAAATTCACAAGAAGTGGGATACGGTCCATTTTCACCGCATATGATACAAGAACCTTGGCTAAGCTTGTCTTTCCACTTGCTTCATTACCAATCAAGAGGACACGAGGTCCTTTTTTTTGCACATTGGCTTGTGCTTCCAGTCTAAGAAGCTCTAGAGCAAAATGTAGATTTGCATATTGACTCATGGTGGATTCTTCTGAAATGTACTCATTGATTTCGCCGCTTTCACTAGTCAAATTGACATTATTCTTGTTGATGCTAACTGTGTACTGAATAGTACACCCGGGAGAAACCGGAGCATAAACGGCGTATTTGACTCCGGATAGTTTCAATGTTACTCCTGATGGCAATTCAGTACCAAAGATTTCTCCAATTCCATCCACCACTTTCAAATTGAGAATGGACTTGAAAGGAACTTCAAATCTCCATTCTGATCCTGAAGGAATCTTTAATTCTGTGATTTGATCAGGACTATCATGCTCAAGCACCTCTGTTGGGCCAGAAAAACCAGGAATGGACATGATGGGTTTCTCTAAAATGTGAGCGTTGTATCTATTATATTATGTGCAGGATGGTATATATATATATATATATATATATATATATATATGCAGGAATATCAATACACAAATACATACATATATGGATTAATGATTATATGCAAGCTAGGCCAGCTAGATGTCAAAGTTGAGCTTTTTTGGTTTAAACTTTCTCTGTGATTCTGAAAGTTCAACCACGTGACGTTCTCCTGTCTTACTGACAAATTCTGAATGGGTGGAAAAGTCAATGTTTTTGTGTGCAGAAGATGGTGGAGAAGAGAATGGACACGGCACACGAGACAGTGTTTTTGATGGGGGATTTGAGTTATCAACAAAGGGATTTTCCGGTTTCACCACGGTGATTTTTCCGTTATTGTCAATATCATCGGCGTCATCATCGGAGGAGAAGTCTCCATTGAACAGATGGTCATGCCACGACCGGACCATTTCGTCCGAGATCAACTGGGACCCTGGTGTGGCAAGGATTTTTGCTTTTTTATTCACTGACGAAACCCTACTAGGGGAAGTGTCACGTGCATGAGCCAAAAATTCCCCATCGTCAGAATCAGGGTCTTCTTCAAAAGCCAAATTCTCATTGATTTGGGAGAGTTCGTAGATATCAACTCCCATGGGTGCTTTAAGACGAGCTTGTCCACTTGAGGCATTTTGCTGAGTTTTTCGTCCTGAACCCACGGTGGAATGTGTAGGTAGAAGAGAAGCCAAAGAATCGGAATGAGCAAAGATTTCGTCTGGAATTGCTCTTTTCCTTCTAGCTCTTGGAGAGCGATGAGGGGATTTGATTGGAGATTTCGCTGGAGTGAATGCTGGCGTTGGAAGAGTCTTTTGTTTAGTTAAAGATTGTGGTGTTAGCAACAGCTGGTTGCATTCATTTTGTGGTGTACGGGTGTTCTTATGAGGAGTTTTAAATGGAGTAATCGATGATGCTAATTTTTGATTTTTCGTTTGTGGTGTTCGTTGAGGAGTTGCTGGTCCTTTTGGAAGATTGAATTGGGGAACATTTAGTTCTTTTGCATTTTTGCATGTTTTCCTTGGTGGAGTAGTAGGAACAGCGAACTTATCCATTTTGAAGATTTAGGAATTTGTAAAATCTGAAATTGAATTTAAATGAGGATTAGCAAAAGACCCTGGATCAAAATCACTGGATCGGGAAATTCGATGTATTTATGTAGCAAAACAAATTTCTTTTTTTCTTCTTTTTGCTTTTATATTGATAATTAAGGAGAAGGCGGCTGGTTGTTTTCATAAAAAAAGGAATAAGACGCGCCAGCATTTTTTTTTTGAAACTTTTGTACTATAAATTTTGTGCAGGTAATTGCTACCGCGTTTTGAACATTATTGCAAAATTTGTAACAATAATGGAAATGGTGCTTTCATTTTACTGATCAATGGTTTGTCTTATGGACTAAAATTTACGGGAAATTATCCATTGGATACTTCAATGAATACTATACTAGTAGATTGTTTAAAATTGATAGAATGTACGGGTGTACTGCATATAACTTTATGGCAACCAAATTTCATCAGTAGATAAATTGGCATGGTGTAGGGGTTTTGAATGTTATGTAGAAGTTTAATAAAGAGGTTGAATCTTCTTCTTCTTTATGTGTTTTTTAAAGATTTACGGAACTCCGATATTAGCTAAGGAAAATGTCGCGTGCCCTTTTCACGTCAATAATGAGGTCTCCGATCGTCCCGTGTTATTGCACCCAATTGTGTATATGCAGGAATCATTGATTATAGAATTATATGTTAGGATTTTAAAGAAGGCAATTTTCTACGCATTTGTGCTTTAATTTTAGCTTTTAACATCTTTTCCTTTTTTTTGCGTTTTTCGTTTTTTTTTTTTTTTTTTT
>JAJMHH010000045.1:0-28446 GCA_030582955.1 Osmozyma tolerans
TATAGTATAATAGTATAGTATAATAGTATAGTATAATAGTATAGTATAATAGTATAGTATAATAGTATAGTATAATAGTATAGTATAATAGTATAGTATAATAGTATAGTATAATAGTATAGTATAATAGTATAGTATAATAGTATAGTATAATAGTATAGTATAATAGTATAGTATAATAGTATAGTATAATAGTATAATATAATATAGTGTAGTATAATATAGTGTAGTAAATACAATATAGTATATTATGGTTTATAGTAATGTATAGCACAATACACTATAGTATATTATTTTATTTAAATTATTGTATAGTTTTATATTACAGTATAGTATTATATTACAGTATAGTATTATAGCATATTACTGTAATATAGTAGTATAGTATCATATAGTAGTATAGTATAAAATAGTATAATATAATAGCATAGTATATGGAATTTTTGATATAAAATCTATTTTCTAACTTAAATAATTAAAATAATCAATTTTTTATTAATATAGTTGTAAAGTTTATATCATTTTTATATAATGAAGAAATCCTATACATTTCGCATTGATTTACTCTTAGATTTATCATATAAATAAATTTATACAAAAATTTATAAACTTTAAATAAAAAAAAAAAAATTCTATGAAATTCCATAAATAAAAAAAAGTTCGAAAATTCAAATTTAAAAGAAAATTCCATAAAATTTAGTAATATTCTATAATTCAGTTATATATAATGAATATACTTAAATCAATTTCTTGTAATTACATATAATTATACTAAAATAAATTAAAGGCAAATCCTCTTATACAAACAATTTGGAATATAAAAGTCTTATAATTGAATTACAAAAAAGTTAAATAGACAATAAACTTTATTTGAATTATTGTATCCAATAGTTATCACTGACACACGTTTTAGGTATGTTTTATATAGTAAAAAAAAAAAAAAAAAAAATTAGGTATGCAATAATATATAATAACCACTTCATCAATAAATGTTGGTCATAAGGCTATTAGAATTATTAAAAAGAGTATTATAAAGTATATAGATAATAGTATAGATGATTGTGCAGTATATGGAGTATAGTATACAAAATATAGTATATAGAATATAGTACATAGTATATAGTACATATAATATATCAGTATTGTAATTACTATGAGAGTATATATTATTAGTGATTATGAAAGTCTATAGTATAAAATAGTATACTAAAATTGTATAATATATAGTAGTATAGATTGATGGTGTATATAGTATATACAGTATATAGTAGTATAGTATACTAGTATAGTAGTATAGTAAATAGTAGTACAGTAGTGGTACAGTATAGTGGCGGTGCAGTAAAGTGGTATAGAGTATGTAGTGGATTGTAGAGCTAATCAGTACAATATATAAGAGTACAGTAGTGTCGTATACTATAGTAGTTAATGGAATAGTGGTCCTATATACAGTACAGTAGTAGAATATAGTAGCACAGCATAGTAGAATATAGTAGTATAGTACGGTAATGTAGTTACTTATAAAGTTTGGATTGTTGGCTTTACATTTACTTTTGCTAAATTCAGTATTGTAGTATTGTATTGTAGTATTGTATTGTAGTATTGTATTGTAGTATTGTATTGTAGTTTTCATAGTTTGTACTTCTATTACAAGTTTTGTTTCTATATTCTTACTAGAGTCTTCCAAGGAGTAGGTTCTAAAAAGAGGAATGCCTAATGAACCCGGGTTATAGATCTATGTTGTTAGGACAGAAATTTGCCTATATGCAGTCCATTTAATTAGGGGGTAACACTTTGATACGTTTTGAGCTGATTGGGGTATAAAAAGGGCACCATCTGAATCAGAAAATTCACAGGAATTTACCTGAATGCTTCTTATAACCTGGAAACGGCGGGATAAAAATGCGTATATGCAGGACAAAGAAGGTGGAATTGCATATAGAAGCCAGTGGAGGCCATGGAATAATACAGGGAGATGCAAAAGATGCTCATGCCATGGCTTTAGCGTAGATTGTAGGAAGACTGTTATATGCAGGATACGATTTAGAGAATTGATGCAAAAAGATTGTGATTCAGAGAACTTAATCAAGGAAGAAGTCTCTATTTCATACTATACAAAGTATAAAGGTAATGTCCTGCATTTATGAAACTATTTATTAGCTGACGAGTTCTGAGTCTCTAAATGATACTAACATATTACTTCTATATACATCTAACAGTCCCAATAAGATATTCACCACAGTTTCTATTTTACTAACTAGTAGCAAAATCTGGACGTATATGCAGGAATTTCATCCATTACATAGCATAGTACTACACTACACTACACTATATTATACGACTAAAGTACTATAACCAATACTACTACACTTTAGCATATACCCTATATGCAGGACAGTTCTGATTAAATTGTATGCCGTGAAATAATAGCTACGAATCTATTTCATAATTGAACCAAGAAATTGGATTATATGCAGTATATGACATAATTCAGGTTATTGGAATGTCTACATTGACTAGCGGGGTTCATATATGTAATAGTATAGAGTATAGTAGAGTATATAGTGTGTAGTGTATATAGTGTGTAGTGTATATAGTGTAGTGTATATAGTGTAGTGTATATAGTGTATAGTAGAGTATAGCGTATAGTAGATACGCGTTGTGTATGCAGTACATCAAAACAGATGAAGATTTAGTATTTACGATTCAATAAATCATGGATTCATCCCTTTTAACAGCACGTCAAACGACGGAGCTCCGACGTGCTATATATCAATATCTTCAGCCGAAACTTGATGACAATGCTGAATTGGCGGCTTCAATCCGGAACCTTCTAGATATTCCACAATCATCAAATTCTGAACTTGTACCTAATTATCTTGAAAAGAAATGGTGTACGGTTCTTCGACTTCAAAAACGGATTCTTGATCTTGAAAATGAATTATCTTCATATAAAGCGTTAATGGACCGGAAAGATTCTCTTGCTAATCTCCCAAATGATAAAGCAAATTGGCTTCCGGCGGTGGTTCTGAAAACTTTCCCCGTGGCAACAGCTCAAGTGGTTAATTCTGTGGATATTCATCCGACGCTCCCATTGGTTCTTGCTGGCTGTTCCGATGGTGCCCTTGTCATGTGGTCGGTGGCGGTTCCAGACCCGCTGATCCCTCAGAAATTACTTCCTCATGCTCATATGAGAGGAATTACCGCTGTCCGCTGGTCCGGCGGGAAAATCCTGCTTAATTCCGATGGCCTGACTCCGTCTTATTTACTTGCATCGTGCTCCTCCGATTTGTCAATCAAAATCTGGGCCACCGACGATTTGGTTCACGCACGCACTTTAACCGGCCACACCCATACGGTTTCAGCAGTGGCGTTTTCTCCAGTGAACGCTAACATTCTATATTCCGTATCACGTGATAAATCCGTCCGTGTATGGGATATCACTGCTGGTGTATGTCTCCGGGTGTTCGTGGGCCATAGTGAATGGGTCAGGGATATCGACGTGGCTAACGTCAATGCCCACCTCTCCATGAATACCATATTGACCTCACCGCATCCACCTGCCGAATTAGGCGATTTTCTTCTCACCTGCTCCAACGATCTGTCCGCTCGTCTTTCCCATGCCGCTTCCGCCACCGGTTTGGCCTTGGCTCTTGGTCATAATCACGTTGTTGAATGCTGCCGCTTCTTGCCTCAGTTATCCTGGCCCCATATCGACTCCTACATCGCAGAAAACCCTCAATCTTTCCCATTAATCCCGTCTAATATTTCTTCCCATCCTGCATATACCGCCTCTCTTGGGTATAAGTATTGTATTACTGCTGCCCGGGACAATGTCATCAAGTTATGGCTTCTTCCGCCTCCTACGCTACGGCCGAATCGTCCACCACTTCCATCTGATTCTCATTCTACTGCCTGGCACGTGGCGGATTTAATTGGCCATGTTTCGTGGGTTCGTTCACTACTGGTACATCCCAACGGTCGATTTTTAATTTCTTCCGCAGATGACAAAACAATTCGTGTATGGGATTTGGCTACTTTTGCCTCCACAGGATCAGTTGAATGTGTGCGTGTTTTAAGTGCCCATGATGGTTTTGTCAATTGCATTTCTTTTGCCAATTTTGAACTTCACGTGTCTTCGATGGATAATCATGCAATCTCTACCGCTGTTGAATCCAACATTCGGTGTCTTTTTGTCCTGGGTTCCACCGACAACACCGTTCGGCTCTGGCTGGGGTGATCAACTCCTTCTAGAATGGTCACTTTCCAGGTCAATCTTTAACAACTAAATGAGGAGCACGCTGGGCCCATTCTGTCCATGAACCGTCATAAACACGGATATTGGCATTCTCAACAACACGTTCAATGGCTAAACGAAGAATAACTGCCGTTACTCCAGTACCACACATAACAATAGCACCAGCTTTTGACTGCAAAACCGAGGGTAAATCAACACCAGTTTCTTGCTCAAACACTTTTTGCAACTCTTGCTTGGATTTATAATGGCCATCTGCATTCAACACCTTGGTAAAGGGCAAATTGAAAGCACCATCAATGTGGCCAGATGGTAAACCCGGTCTCGGCTCCGGAGCAGCTCCAGTAAAGCGATCTTTGGATCTGGCATCAAAAATAACATAATTTGAAGACTCGCCACTGGACACCAAATCACTCAATTCGTCAAAATCAATAACCTGCTTTCTGTAATTACCAGAAAATTGCAGTGCACCAATTCCACCATATTCGCTTGGTGCAGGCGTCTCTGGAGGACCCCGTTCCACACTGTGATGTGCTTTAAACAGCGGGTAATGATCCAAAAGATACACATTTTCATGTCCGTAAAGGGCAAAAGTCCAGGCGGCACGTGGCCCAGAAAAGATTCCGCTTCTGTCATATACCAAAACGGAATCTTGCTTGGATATTCCTAAAGCAGCCACACTGGAATCAAATAACCTCTGTGGAGGTAACATATGTGGATATTTGCTTTCTGGCAATGCCACTTTATCCAAATCAAAAAATACCGATTTAGGAATCCGATCCTCGGAATTGAATTGGTGTACTGGGTTTTTGGGGTTATTTGGCATGTACCAAGTGGCGTCTACGGGGACAACACGTGCGTTTTTGTTTTGAAGAAGTCGCCATGCTGCCTCCGACGAGAGAAGTTGTACTCTGGGGAACGTCATTGAAGGGGTTGTTTTACCTCCACATTTATTTGTGCAGGGTATCACCTACTGGCGGTATGCAGGAGCTGCGACTATGTACAGGATACTCATTATGTACAGTACACTTAATTATCGGTCTTCAACCCCACAAAGGAGCCAAACCGACTGGTGTCGACCTTCATGAACTCACGGAGAGCCATAGTAGCATAGCAGCTCAGAGCCAAACGCAAACGCAACACAATGGCAGTTTGGTCACCGCTGGCCCGAATAATACGATCATCCGTTTTAGGGTCCTTTCCTGCACATAACATGTCTTTATCGGTCATAAGAATGTCGTCGTTGTCACTGGCATACTGGACCATTTCGTAGGATAAAGAATGCACGCGGCCCATCAACGGACGGTAGGACCCGGCCATGGAAAACTCTTGCACACGACGTGCCATGTCGAAGGGATCGAACCCATCACGTGACATCACATCACGATATACTTGCATCACGTGATCATTATTAGGGTACTGCACATCGTACCCAGGCAGCGGGATCACCACGTCAAAAATGGAGTACCGGCCTGATTTGACGTCCTCGGCAGTCAAGGGTCTCACTTTATCCGAGAGAGAGCCAGCCACGTCCTCCAAAAACTCCTGGCCGTCCACTACATCAGCCACCACGCGATTTTCCGGGTTCTTGGCCTCCACCATAATAAGATCCCCTTCCTGCACATTAGTTCCAAACATATCGATTCTTTTCAGTGCCACCACGTTCCACACGTACGACTGGTACGCGTGCACGTAGATGAGCCTCAAGTTCTTCGGAATCTTCATAATGGCAGTGAAATATGCCTGTCCTGCATATAATCCATCTTCACCTCTTTCCTCTTTAGCAAGCTGGGCTAACAAAGCGTGTTCAGCGACGCACCGCGTCGGCATCAAGGGCAACGCGTCACGTGCATCTCCAGTAGCCTCCCATTTTTTCCTTGCGTCACGTGACTCTGGTAATTGGACCGACTGGTCAGAAAGAAGAAGTTCTGCTGCACCACGCCAATTGCTCCGAAGAAGCTCCTTGCCAATCACGTGCGTGGAAACAGAGTATGTGCCGAACCTTTGCAAGCCGTAGTAGTTGATGTAGCCGTGGTTTTTGAGTGATTCGGCTGCGTTTCCCACTAATTGACTCAATTGAGAGTTTTCGTGGTCCGCGGTAACTCCGCGGATGGCAATAGTAAACTCATTCCCCCAGCATCCGCCAAGATCGAGGCCTTTTTCTTCAAAAGCAAAGTCTCCCAACTCGCAGTTGGTCAACCCCTTGCTGAGTGCATTCACCCGCTCCAATTGCCCCCGATTAACACACATTCTTTGCGTAGTTACTCCTCTTCGATCTTTTGTTCCTGCATATTGCACCCTTCCATTAGGAACTCTTAAGAATTTAGCCATTTTGCTAGCAACTTCCATGGTTTCTCGGTTTTCTTTGTAGAGGGTGAAGTGGAGGTATTTTTTGAAAGGACCAAGTCCGTAATTAACCACGCCATTTTGAACTTTATTGCGGTTATTGGGTTTTCTGGTTTTACTGGTTGCCATGGCAACGCAGAATGTATGGTCTGGCGATGTAATGGTTTCTAGTTTTCCATTGAATCCCTTAGAAATGAGCTGGTGGAATTTAGTCCGTTCGGATTTATCGGTAATTGCTGTTTTGGTTTCCACTTTACTTCCTGTATGGAAAATGGATTCTATGGCAGAGAGATCATCTTCTGAGATGAGTTTAAGAAGATCTGCTTTGGTTTCTGGGGTTAAACTTGGGGTCAGGGATTCTGCCAAGGGTTTTCCTGGATCTTCCGATGATTTCTCCGGTTTTTCCGATGATTTCTCCGATTTCTCCGATGATTTCTCCGATTTCTCCTGTTTTTCGGGTTCCTCCATTTCCTTCGGCTTTGGCAACCCAATCTGACTCAAATAAACAACATTCCCGTCACCAGAAACTTCATGAACTTGAAAATCACTATATCTTTGCTTAATAAGTCCACGAAATCCATCACTCTCATGTTGTGGATTAATGAATCGGAGAACGCCAACATCTTTTTCCTGCACAGAACCATCAATCTTTAATTTCTTGCTAATTTCTCCAATTTCTTCATTGGATCTTTTTGGTGCCGCCATCACTGTCTTGATGATTTCTTTTAAAAATCTGCTTCGTATTTTGGAAAGAAGAGAAACCATAATTTTCATCGCATCGTGATGACCTTCTTTACAATACGTCACGTGATGATTTGTACTCTTAGACTCCTGGAATGTACTCCTGGAATGTACTCCTAGAATATATACTTTCTATCCTAAATAGACCTCTGGATGTTCAGACTCCAATAGTTAGGGCTCTGAATAGAGGAGCTCTTTATGTTTACATAATCAAAGGATTACATAATCAGTATTAAGAAGCATCGGCAGTGATTACATAATCAGAATCAAGAGACTCTAATGTATAGCGGTGACTACGTCATCAAAGAATAATCAGAAACGACAGAGGTTAATGCATTCTAGAGATTTAGAATCGAGGATACTATGGGAGGTCTTTAGATTACATAATCAAGTGATTACATAATCAGAAACAGAGTTTGTCTTGAGCAGTACATAATCAGAATCAGGAGCTACTGAGATGCAGAATTGATTACATAATCAGTAACTACATAATCAGAAATGATGAACTTAACAATGAAGGGGAGTACTGAATTCTTTGGGAGAATTTTTTTTTTTCATTGGTTCTCCCCACTTACTTGGTCGTGGCGAGACCATAGCCATAATTTCGATCATGAGGAGATGGAACATTCTGATTACATAATTGATTACGTAATTAATTTTATAATCGATTATTTATCGAAGTGTTTCTATGATATAGTCTATAGTTTACTCTTGTCTATAGATTTATGATTTATTAAATCGTTATCATCATTTACTTGCTGTGTCTTTTGTACCATTGTTTATAAAGTTGTTCATTTTAAGTTTGGCGTCATATTATCACTATATGGTAACAAGTAACTAGATTACGTAATCAGCAGAAATTAGGTAATCCAAGTAACTATTCCATGATCAGCGTAGATTATGGTATTCATTTAGGTAAGCACTTTATAAGCAGAATAGATTGTGTAAACAATCGAAGTAACTATATCAGAATAGATTATGTAATCTATCTACTAACAATTACGTAATCAGAATAGATTGAGTATCCAAGTAATATTACATAATCAGCATAGATTATGTAAACCATGTCAGTATTTTTTGCCTATTGTAATCAGAATATTACGCCCATACCAGACTAATCAGCTTAATTATCACAACAAATGAAACTAAAAGTATTGAATATCAATCCATAAAGATTGAAGAATAACAAGGAAAGATCCCAAATACCATTTCCCACAGAATCTCCATCTTACAATGTATCCATATATCATCTTAAAAATCATTGTCATTCATCGAAAACATATAAATCCGATTACATAATCAATCACAATGTATTTGTGAACAGCCTGCATATAGCCCTAAATAAATTTGCAACCATTCGCATACTTTTTTTTTAACTACTATTTTTTTGCTAAACGGCGGGATTGATAATCAACACCAGCCATTGCTTAACTATTGAATAATCTCTTGCTAATATGTGGGCTAAACGGATGGAATTATCAGGAAAAAGCCGCGGTTCTGCTGTTTCTGAATGTAAAACCGCTGTTCCAGCAAAAGCAGAATCAGCACAAACCGCCGCCAGCCTCAGCAAGCGAGCCCTCGTAAAGGACTTCATCCACGACCAGATCGAGCGCATGAAATACACATTCATCGAAGAAGACGAACAGGATGCTATAAGAGAACTGTCACGTGCATGTGTAGCACGTGATATACCACGTGATCGGGCACGTGACGCAGAAGATGGCCGTCGGCAGCGGCTCAAAGACGAAGAACGGGCACTGTTCAGCAAGGCAAAGACCGCGCAGAAGCTACTAAAAGGATTCTCCAAAAGGGAACGCGGCTACCGAGCAGTTGCCCTTTCGGGAATTCCGAGGGATACAACCGTTCCTCAGATAATAGCACAAATCTGCGGTGGGCCTTTGGAAAAATTGGTGCTTGTGACCGGCAAGCCAACGTTGCTAGAGTTGCACTTTCTCCGTATGCGCCACGCTCTCCGGTTCTTCCACTATGCAAATACCGGATTATTTGTTATCAACGGAAAAAACGTGTCCTGCACATGGATCGAGGATCGGTTCGAAAAAGGTTACCACCGGCCGTTGCCCCTGTACGTGGCGGAAGAACACCGGAGTAAGAAAGCATCACGTGTTCTTGTGATGACAAAAGTCACCGAATCGACTTTCCTGAGCCATCCTCGTCGTCCTGATGCGGAAAAACTCTTCAATAAAGGTCTCAATGTTGAGTCGATAAAATGGGACTTTGTGCAGGTCGGTGGAATCGTGGATGTTGTTCCGATTATTTCTCGTAAACTCGGCCTTACCGTCCATTTTACCGATATCCGTTCTGCCATTCTTGCCATGCGGTCCATTCGTCTGCCTTCTTCAATGCTTCATCAGAAGTATAAATCTTGGAGTATCCAATATGGGAAGGACCCTACCGATCGGCCCTGCTATTCTGTATAATGCTTATGTATTGATTATGTATTGATTATGTATTGATTATGTATTGATTATGTATTGATTATGTATTGATTATGTATTGATTATGTATTGATTATGTATTGATTATGTATTGATTATGTATTGATTATGTAATCGATTATGTAATCGATTAGTATAGATAATGTAGTGATTATGTATTGATTATGTAATCAAATTTGTTATGATTATGAATTTGCCTATGGATTTGAATTGACTATGCTTTGATTAAGAATTGATTATGTAATCGAATTCGTTATGATTATTTATTTGACTATGGATTGTTTATGTATTGATTATGTTATCAATTATGTAATCAGTTGTGTATTAATATTGATTATGTAATCACTTATGCAATCAGTTATGTGTTGATAATGTAATCGCTTATGTATTGATTATGTAATCGCTTATGTAATTATTTATATAATCGCTTATGTAATCACTTATATAATCGCTCATGTAATAAATCAGTTGTAACATTAAACCAGTTTTGCTCTCTTGTTTCAAAGAAAGGCTTCCAATCTAATGCATTTGATCCAGGAGTTATCAATTTTGGCTCATATTTTCACTTTTTTGCAATATTTGTTAATTCGCACCAATTACTAAAAATTGAATTATTTCAACAAAATATCATCTTTTTCCATTTGGATCATCTTTTGGTCATAGTTACTGAAGGTAAGAAATTGAATTCAGACGCCAGTCTGCAGTTTCAATATATATCAGTAGTCACGTGATTTACACATGATCATTAATGCTTAAACGTATAGGGTACATTCGTCTAGCAAAGGAACGGTATATAAACTTCGGATTAGGAGTATGCCCTGGCAAAATCATGAATGTTGTCGGTGTACGATATAACCGTAGGAGGCAAGTGCTAGAAAGGCACGTGCAAAGCACGCGGAAATCGTCGATGCATGCACGTGCATTGCATGTGCATTAGTACAGCTGGAGAAGTCGCATTCTGCTTCTCATTTTTGCAGCCGCGACTCCTACAGCCACGCTCTCTATAAAAAGAGCAAATTCGCCACCTTTTCAAAAATCACCTTTTCAAATCACCTTTTTTATAAAATGATTAAATAAATCCACAATTATAGAATTCAGTATTCAAAATATCGAAATCACACATAAATTTTCCATTGATTGAGAAAAATCAGTACATCCCTAAGAAAATTTTGTCTACTATTCCACTATTCCACTATTCCACTGTTGCCCTTTCTAGTCAACCTATACTTGTACCATTTTACTTATCAATCCTTCACTATTCCTTCAATTTGTCCATTCTATTCCTTCACTATTCATTATGATTATTCTGCAATCACCACATCACGTGATCGCGCCTTCCATATTCAGTCAAAACATCAACAAAACTATCGTCTATCTACAAGTAGAGGATTCTAAAAAGCAAAAATTAACTCCATTACCGTGCCTATCCCATCAAATACTCTGCTGAATTTAAGAATTCCCCTGCTCATATACCCTGCTAATGCGACTTTCTCATAAACAAAGTTTTTCCGATATAAAAAGGCCAGGGTCCGCTCGTGGATTCCGCCCTTCTTCATCAATTTCTTCTTCTAGACCTTCTTCTTCAATGGGTTCTCGTCCTTCAACTCCTGGTTTTGCACGTGCTGATCCATATAATGGTTCAATTACCGTATCAATTCGTCCAAATCCATTGAATTCAGAGAATAATTCATCATGGGAAATTTCCCCCGATTCAAATTCAATCACGAATATTCAAGATTCGACGTGTTTCCAGTTTGATCACGTTTTCCCCGCTTCTAAGGAGTTATCCAATCGTGATGTTTATCAAAGTTGTTGTGCTCATATCGTTTCTAGTTTCTTAAATGATGGGTATAATTCTACTCTATTCGCTTATGGCATGACTGGTTCAGGTAAAACTTATTCAATGAAAGGAGATTTGGCCAATCCTGGCTTTATAAAGCTAGCCATTGATGATATCTTTGATTTGATTGAAAATGACATTTCCAAACAATATACCCTTTCTGTGTCATATTTGGAGATTTATAATGAGAAAATTGTTGATCTTTTAAATTCGAACATGTCTTCAGATATTAAAATCAGAGATGACCCAGATTATGGTGTTCGTTTAATGGGTATAAATTGCCCTGTGGTTTCATCTAGAGAATCCTTACTTCTGCTTATAGCCTCTGGTGATACTAGAAGAAAAACCAGTGCTACAGATTTTAATACTCGTTCTTCTCGTTCCCACGCAATTCTCCAATTGAAACTCCATACCCAAGATTCTTCCTCAGATGGTTCTTCTTCTAATCATCGAACGTTGTCTCTCTGTGATTTGGCTGGTTCCGAAAGAGCAACTTCTTGTGCAGAAAGAAGAAAAGAAGGTGCTTTTATCAACAAATCTTTACTTGCACTTTCTACTGTCATTAACAAATTATCCCTTTCATCCTCGGCAAATCATCCTGTGGATCATATTCCTTATCGAGATTCAAAATTAACTCGTCTTCTTCAACCGGCTCTTTCTGGACTGTCGTTAATTCTGATTTTATGCAATGTCCAACTTGGCCTGAATTCTCCATCTTTAACTCATCAGTTCACTACTGAAACTTTGAATACTTTAAGATTTGCCGCTAGAGCAAAAGATATTGTTATATCGGTGAGACAGAATAATCTGTCCCGAAAGGGAAGTCTAGCCGATGCAGAGACGTTGAAAATGATTGAAGATCTCAAGAAAACCGTTGAATCTCAAAAATTAGAGTTGAATCTTCTAAGAGTTTCGAACACGCTTCCTTCTACTTCCCTGCAACATCCCATGCAAACCGTTCAAGCTAATGCTGATGTAAAGATCTTACAGGAAAAACTTGACCATTTGACTCGTCTTAGCGATATTCATAAAACCGAAACAGTGCTTCTACGAAACGATGCCTTGAATGACATTTTGGGCATGGATATCGATAAAAACGCCCAACAATCCATAATGTCCAACCTTGAGGAATTCTATAAACGCATGTCTCGAGAAGTTGACGAGTATAAAAGTTATAACAATCTTCTTGAGCAAAAATTGAGAGACGCTCTCCAGCAAGTGGCATTATTGGCTAATTCATCATGTTCCAATTCCACCAAAAAAAGCGGTTCTGATAAACATTATGAGTCTGTTTTGAGAGACCAAGAAGAAGAAATCTGGAATTTGAAAGAGTCATTAAAGGATAAAGATAGCATTATTCATAGTCTCACGAAAACATCCAAATTGAGAAGATTAGTGGATTCGTCGAATACTCCGTCTTTTTCCCCAGATGCAGCAAAGAGGAAACCTTTCACAATAAGCTCTTTAGATAAGGAGAATCTGTCCCATTTGGCTCCTGAATATTAAGGAGCCTTATAAACTGAATATAACCACGTGATATACATATGATGTGGCCACAGTTAAACCCACGAGTTGGCTGGTCGTTCTGTGCTCTTGAGATTTGCTCTCTTTGGTGAAGCTTGTCGTTGAGATGCACTTTGATCGTGCATTCTCCTTTGCAACCGCAACAGCAGATTAAAGTTGCCGCCATTTCCGCCGGAAATTCCGTTCCCGAATTGGTGACTTTGCGGAGCTGAATTTCCTTGCAGTTTTTGATCAAATTTTGTATCGGAGACAACGAGCGGTCTTAGCTTCACATCGGCGGAGTCAAATTTCAAGACATTGATGAAATCGGATTTTTCATGGTTTTCTCCGCCGTTATAAAGCCCAGTAGGATCATCAATTTGCACGTTGAAACTAAGACTCTGTAGTTCAACGTCATCAACAAAGAAATCGACTCTGTAACCGTTGAAGAGCTGCACTTTTCGGCCTTTTCCAAGCTTAACTCCGTTCACGTGACAAGAATTTGTACTAAAATCTAGAAGCCAAATATCTTCCAAGCAATGAGCCGGGCTCTCGTAAATGGATAACGTCAGAATCGGATGACGTTTCTTGTGTATAAGACAGTGGATTTTGGACATTCTGTCATCACTGATGAAAGTATCACATGTTTCGTTTCTGCCAATAGCATAAGGATTCACGCCTTGTCGGATGAATATTGGTTTTTTCAGTATAGAATCCGGCAACGGTTTTAGAGTGATGAAATTGTCCGCTGGTGCAGCTGGAGGATCATCAGATTCCGGTATATTGTCAAGTTTTTGTCTCTTTTGCGGTCCTTCCAATGAATTGCTTTGTCTTTTTGGCTGCAGATTGGTTGCAAATTTTTGCGACATGGGTTGCACCGGTTGTGATTGGGGCAAAGGAACCACTCGTTTTGGAACTTTAAACTTTGAGTCACTTTTCTTCGCCTTTTTGTTCTTATCCCCTTCCAATGGCCGAAACATGACGTCATCGTCAAGTTTACTCATTGACGCATTCACGTGAATACCGTTTTCAATCTTTCTTGATTGTTGAGACGTTGACTGAGAAAGACTCACTTTTTGAGAATCGTCTTGCGACTCCTGAGAGTATGAGTCTATTCCTTCAAGCCACGGATGCCGGAGCGCCTCCAGGGCGGTAATTCTTTGTTTTGGATCCACGCGTAGACAACAGGACAAGAAATCACGTCCTTGTTTTGAAATTTCGTAGGATTTCAATGGAGATTCATGGAATTCGCCAGATTTGATCTTCTGGAACATTTGATTTTGAGTTTTTCCGTTGAACGGAAGATGTGACGTAAGAAGCACGTACACCAAGCACCCGAGAGACCAAATATCAACTAAATTGGAGTAATTGGCCTGTTCTTGAGGTGAAGAGCTCTGCGAGGATAACTGGTCGTATTTGCCCGTAATGACCTCCGGGGCCACATAAGCCAAAGTTCCGCAAAATGTCTTCATGAAGGTGGCATTATCGCTAATCTTGGCAAGACCAAAATCAGAAATCTTTACCAAAATCGGGTCGTCCTGCATAATAAGAATGTTATCTGGTTTTAAATCACGATGGGAGATTCCAAGACGATGGACGTAGACGATCCCGTCTAGGATTTGTTTTGTAATGACTTGAGTGGCGTCTTCACCGATGGCACCATTTGCAGCCACAAAGTCCATTAAATCGCCGCCTGGAACGAGTTCCATCACCATATAATAATTCTCGATATCCTCGTAAAAACACTTCAATTTGACGATATTTGGATGATCCAATTTTCGCAAAATATCAAGTTCACGATTTACCGAAAGCATAGCACCTTTTCCGCCAGCGTGAATTGCTCGACGGCGGTTGATCATTTTGACAGCATAAGAGTCACCAGTTTTGCGTTCAATGGCCTTTTTCACAGTGGCAAATGCACCTTGACCGATAGTTTCGTTCTTGATGATGAAATCTTTGAAAATACCTTCATCTTTAATGACGGAGTTGTTGGTGGAATTTTGCGGATTAAACGCGTCGGAAAACAACACAATGAACCGAATCACGTCTTTAGGAACACCCACACCAACGGCTATTTCATCACCTTGATTAACGATATAATTTGATCCTCTAACGATTCGATTAGAGTTTAAATGAGTGCCGTTGGTGGAAGAATCCTGGATCCATAGAGTGGAATCGGAAAGATTGAGCCAAAGTCGGAAATGACGATTTGACAATCGTGTACAAGTAGAAAGAATAAAATCACAATCACCACTTCTTCCGAAAATCCAGGTTTTTTTGGATGATGTTGTTGGTGTACGCGTCGGAGCGGCGAGATTCAAATCGAAGAAACTGTATTGGCCAGTTGTGCAAATTAATCGACAAATATGGTTTTCATCATGTGATTCTTGTTCTTGTTGAGTTGCACCGCTTTGTTGCGTCGGCTGCGTTTGTGTGGGCTGTGTTGCCTCCATGGGAAGGTACTTTTTAAACCTTTGGTGATTTAATTTTGTTAAACACGCGTCTATGCAGGAACCCCTCAACAGAAAACAAACCAAAAGAAATCGCCATACAAAGAAACCACCAAAAAAAAAAAAAAAAAAAAAAAAAAAAGAAACATAAAAAACACGACATCGAGTGGTTTAAGAATTTGGGAGGAGTTCAGGGAAGTTCAGGAGTAAGCGCGTGATTTCCCAAAGTCTGAAGTTGGATTGGTTCTTTAATCTTGATCGTTTTCTGACCACAAGTTCTAATAAACGGTGTTCAAGAAATGGCGATAATTTGATAATAGATTATGATGATTTTAAAAAGGAGTTTTGATATCGGATTGACGGTGGCAAATTATCAAAACCAATGGATAAAAGGTGGATTGTTGGAATATTAAGCGGGAGAATATCATAAAAACAAACGCCCAATCAAAAAACAACATTTTTTTGAGTGATTCATGCGTTTTGGTTGATTCATTGAGTAAATCCAGGAAAAAGAAGTAGTAGAAAAGATAAAAATATTACATTCACTATTTAAAGGGATTTTTGCAGCCGCCGCACTAACTATAGGTCACGTGACAATACACCCTTTCATCTTATACATCTTTTCTCACCGCTTACATAATCAATGATCACGTGATCGTACATCGGTCCCGGTTACTCTACAAGTATTGAGAGGGGATCAAAACAGATTCAGAATTTCCCCGCAATTCAAAAGTATCTCATCGGAATTACAATTCCACTTACTGTATGATTAAATATACATCAGTATACTGATTTATATTACATTTATTCCTATCGTGAGAATTATATCGTTAATATTCATGAGCATCGTAGATGCATGACATTGCTGTCAATTTTTGTGTCCTTTTTGATTTCATTGTTGCCTGAGTTATCGTAACTCGTGGGCAGATTGAGGAAGAGAAGCCATAGGACGAATGCCATGCTCCTCATTATACTGATCATCATCAACGTAATCCAAATCATTCCACTCATCTTCCTTATCATTGTAGTGGTGGAAACATAACCAGAAGAGACAACCAGTAATGAAAGCAGCAATAGCGAGAGCAGAGTACACCCAAACGAATTTAGGATCTTCGGAAACGGCAGAAATACCAATACCAATGGCAGAGCCAAAAGCGTTTGTCACCAAGAACAACGACATAATGAACGATTTCATCGACACAGGAGCCTTAGTATAAGCATATTCTAACCCAGTGACAGAGGCAAAAATCTCAGACATGGCAATCAAGAAATAAGCAGGAGTTTGAGCAGCCACGTGCACGTGATTAGGAACTTTTCTGTATTCTTCAGCACAAGCCTTAGGGTGGTAGTAACAAGGACCAGCGTTATAGATGAAATGCTGCAAAGCAGCAGTATAGATCATGGCAGCAGAAGCGAACATGAAGCCCCAGAAAATCTTGGTGATGGCCTTAAATGGAGTAAAGCGACGCAAGAATGGGTAAACGAAACGTTCCATGATTGGAATGAAAATAATCACAGAAACAGAGTCGATAACTTGCAAGATATCGTTAGGCAAACCGTGAAGCTCCATGGAACCAGCCTGAGAGACAAAATTGTTCACCATTTGTCCGTACACAAGCCAGTAGATTGGGTAGAAGACAAACACCTTACAAGCATGCAAGGCACGAGTAACTTCATCAACAAACTTATCTGTCCAAGGATATTCTTTCTCTGGATGAAGAGAAGGTTTTGGAGCGTCGTAGCTGAGACCGCGCAACATGAGCCACACAGTCTTGAAGGACTTGGAAATGACCTTATCCTGAACAGGCACCTTGACATATTTGTTGCGGCCAAAGAACAAAGCAATAAGGGCAATGACGAAGAAACAAAGTGGTAAAAGGTACGCAGCCCAGAAATCCACGTGAGCTTCGATTTCGGTGGTTGCAATAACGGAAAGAGCACCAATGTTGATCATAAGATAAAAGAACATAAAGACGTTTTGGATGGTGATGTTTGGGTCTTCAATGACTTTTGTGCCATTTTTCAATGTCTTGATGCGGGGTTTTGTCTTTGGAATTTGGTCAGCAATCAAAGGAGACACATTAGCCTTAACACCGCCAGTTCCAAGACCAATAATGATGATGGCGGCGATAAACCCACCGAGGGAAGTTTTTTCTGAAGCGATGGAAGGAATGGAAGTGATAAACAAGACGAAAATTCCAATCATATAAAGCACGCAAAACATGCAAATGGTCATAAATTTACCAAAATAAGTATCGGCAACCCAGGCGCCGAAAATTGGAGTAACATAACACCAAAATTGCCAGAAATAAGAAAGAGCAGTGGCGCCCTGATTCTTTAAATTTAAAACACCTCTTGGAGAGTCATTTGGACCATTTTGCATATAATTTTGGAAAGGAGTAGATAATCCATAGTAAGAGAATCTTTCTGCTAGTTCCACCACAGCCACGAGCCAGCACGAAGCGGGTATAAACTCAGAAACGTGTCTTAAAGTTTTCATTTCTTCATCAGTTGGAGGTCTTCCATCATCATCAATTGGTAAAGATTCGATTTCTTTTGAGTTATCTAAGGATCTATCCTCCTCAACTAATTCTTTTTTTTCCATTATGAAGTTGGAAAGATTAATGGATGAATTTTTTTTTTAAAAAAAAAAAGTAGATAAAGAAAGTAGGAAGGAAATGGAATCACTGGGGGATTTACCGCTTATAAAGGAAGAATCCCGGTTGCGGCCATTATCTAATACGGCAATTGAAAAGGTTAAAAAACTGCAAAATGCAAGAAAAAAATGAGGAAAAAATAAAGAAAAAGAAAAGGCAAAAAAAAAAAAAAAGAAAGAAAACTGTAAAATCCTTCATTTCATGCACCCTTGTTAGTGACAGCGGCGTTTACGCGAGCGCTTATCGGAATCGCGCCGTGTCACTCCATGTTGCATCGGCGGCGGGTTTAAAGAAAAGAAGAAACGATGGTGCGGAGATTTTTATATGGGTGTACGGGTGTCTACTGCATATATGTAAAATAATATTTTGGGTATATACAGGAAACGGCGTTTTCTCCACGCGGAAAACCTGCCACAAGGAACCAGTTAAAACGACATAGCGGGCAACGGGCAAGGAAAGTTGACATTTTGGTCTTTTATTGTTACCAGAATTTAATTTTGCAATTTTTTTTATCATTCATTTCTTTCATTTTCTATATTTTCATATTTTCATTTTTTCATCAATATTCGTCAACTCGCGTCACCCCACCGCTCATCGATGATTCATCAGATGAGTCGTGCGAACACTAATTTTCTGAAACACCTTATCAATATTATACGTATTAATATACAGGAAAGACAATTGTAATAGATAATAGAAGATGGTCCAATGTGTCAACCCCACAAAATTAACAAAGAAACAAAAATCACAAAATTAAACGAGGCAATTCAATCATTTTTACTGGGTTTCCTAAAATGTTTTGGAGAAGAAATATGCCGTTTCTTCCATTTTGGGCTCTCCAGCCGCACGGCGTCTTATGATGTACATGCCGTGCCTGAATACTGTTGGATTTCCCGCGTTTCTCTAATATCACGTTAATCACATCCGTACACCAAATAAAAATACGACGTGACTAACAATAGCAGAAAAAGAAATTAAAAACTAAGCAAATGAAATCAAGGGTAAAACGAAGGAAAATAGAAAAAAAAAAAAAAAAAAAAAAAAAAAAAAAAAAAAAAAAAAAAAAAAAAAAAAAAAAAAAAAAAAAAAAAAAAAAAAAAAAAAAAAAAAAAAAAAAAAAAAAAAAAAAAAAAAAAAAAAAAAAAAAAAAAAAAAAAAAAAAAGGAAAAAAAAAAGGAAAAACAGGTAAATTAAAAACCCCTCATTATTCATCCTTCTCAATACGGTTATATCCGTCAAATTTCCATCTCTGTCACTTTCATCCCCACTTTCGGTAATTTCCGTAAACCTCCCTTCGAGTAATGTGTCGCGTGGTGATGGGCAAAAAGAATCTCCGATACGGGGAGTCGAACCCCGGTCTACCCGGTGAAAGCGGATCGTGATAGCCGTTACACTATATCGGATTCATGAATTTTTTTACATTAGGAGTAGGTATATTAGCTAAGTGGGATATATAAAGGTTGTATCTTGTAAATCGGTCATATCGAGCATGGCAACGTCCACTGCAACATATTTGCCATCTGAACTCTCCACGTACCCCACGCGATCACCATCCTTCAATTCATTTAACCGTTTCTTATTTCTCCGTGATAAAAGAAGCCACACAATGCCTATGAGCCCTGGCGCCACGGAAAAACTAAGCACAATTTGAACAATCCATGCAGGTACAAATCTTGGCGCGTCTTTTTGCTGCCATAATTGCGGACTAATAATATTCGCCACAGAATATCCCACCATCATCATGGCGTTTCGCGTAAGCCGCTTTGAGTAAGAAGACCCCGCAGTTGATGAAGCTAATCCGTAAGCGCATATCCAAGATACTCCGAACGATTGTGATGCAAGGCAGATCGCTGCAAGCATCCCAATGGAGTTCTTGATGTCTAAACTTGCAGCAACAATTGATCCGACCCATGATGGTAGAATTGACCAAATCACGCATAAACATAAAGTATTTGGGAATTTCCATAATATAATAAATGCAAATATCGCCCACAAAATCGAGTATCCTGCACCTGCAACGGTGATAAGTGTGGAATTTAAATTTGACATTCCTCCCATTTCTTCAAATAATATTGTTTGTTGATAAGGTAAATTATTTGCTAATTGTTGAAATAGGAAGAAACCAGTTAAAAGCCATGATATTGGGTCAGAGAGGGCCTCAAAGAAATGAGCTTTTTTGAATTTTTTTTGCTCAATTGTGTTCAATTGAGTCGATTGAACTCTTCGGATTATCCATACTTTTTCCGAATCGGTGAGAAATCGACACTTTACCGGATTATCCGGATAACCCCACCATATTATTCCGGCGGTTATAAGAGTTAATCCGCCAATGATCACGTGCAATACCTTATATGGAGGAATCGATACACGATTCTCCAAATAAATTGTTCCGTAGGCAATGAACCCTATAGGGATTGGCGATGCCATACATGAGATATAAAAAATCGGCTGAGTTGCATCACGCTGCTTTCTTGTCATAAACATACCATTTGTCGTTGTTAGGAGCGGAATCGCCAGGGCTTCTAAGAAACCAAGGAAAAACCTCAAGGCAATTATTCCGGAATAATTATCCGCAACACAAATCATCAACACAAGCACAGCCCAGAAAAATGTAATGAAAAATAGTACCTTTGATGATGGTAATTTCTGCAAGGCAAATGTTCCGGGGATTTGCCCCACAGCAAAACCAACATAAAATAAAGTATTGACGTTATTATACTTATTCTGATCTAGCCCAGTTGATTTCCAGAGGCCTAAAATAGACGAATACGACAAGGTTGCCTTGTCCATGTACATAATGGTGTTTATGAGAATTGTAAGGCCAAGAACTCGCCACATTATCTTTCTTGTGAGCCGTTTCGACTCAATTTTTGAGATCACCGGTGTGGCTTTATCATGAGCTTGCATGAATGCAACGGTTTCATCAGCATCACGTGCCGCCACCACTTTATCCGGAATGGATTCTTCTCTGACGGAAATATTTGATTTTTCAGACATGGGTGGTAATTACAGAGCACACAGGAGGTTTTTATAAAGAAAACTGTGGCTTCAATTGCCAATCAGGGGCATCTGCAAGATAACGCCAATTAAGACATTAAAACCACGCCATATCGTTCGTTCCTGTATATTAACACGATCATATCAAAAGTAAATCCGATGAAACAGCCGCGCGTCGGTGATAAAATGGGCTATATACAGTACGTCAATATGGCGACTAATCACGGGTTATTTCCAGATAGTTGAATTTTGTGGAGGTTACTCGTGACAGTGGTTATATTAATTGTTATGTGCAGAAAGTTGCAGCCGGAGTTTTGTATAAAAAATCTGCCATTATACTATAGACTTTTACCAATAAATTGATATTTACAGTATAATGATTTATTAAAAAACGTAGAAAAAAGTGACAGCATGGAAACATCCATGATTATATACTTTATTCATATACTCTCAATATTTGCTTTCAATTTTAGTACACCTTTTCTATAAATAATATTCCTAAAAAAGCCTATATGCAGTACCACACATAATTTAAAGGGAATCCCAGAAAACCAAAGGCAGGATTCATCCTGGAAGCCTATTTAGTCATCTCCATGCTTTTATATAGCGGCTGTGAGAAAAAAGTGGTCAAAGTCGGAGGGCGTTATCGTCCTGATGTAAACTGGTGTACGGGTCTATTTGGAGCTAGGACTGCACATAAATTCAAGCGTACGGCATATTGAAGGCATTGGGTCTATAACAAGAAATACATTGCAATTACATATCAGAGATTACATTGTCGAATACCTCAGTAATACAATGATATGATTATATAAGGGGTTTTTAGGCCATGATTACGTAATCGAGTATATTTGTATTTTATACTACTTTATATAATTTAAACTGGGTACAAGAATACATATAATAAACTAATATTAATAAATAGAAAATCTACATCTATATATATATACATTCTGAATGTTTCAAAATATCAAAATATTTTCTTATGAAAAGCTGAATTCTTAAATATCTGTACTTTCTTAGGGATGTACTGATTTTTTGCTCTCAAATTTTCAATTTCCTTATCATTTCTAAATTTTGAACAATTCCTAAGACTTTCTTCACTTTCTGGAAGTATTCTATAAAGTATAGTGGAGCACCAATATTTATCTTTGACAAATCTAATTATAATATTCTACTAAGTGGTGGTTATATATCAATACTGTAGACCAAGTTATTTGATTACGTAATCAAGATTAGACAGTAACATTGATTATGTAATCAAATGTATTGAGGGCGATGTTGATTATGTAATCAATTATAAGAGGGTGACGATTTATAGGAATAGAGTCAACAATTTATATTACAGCAGTTACATTGAAATTATATATTACTTCATTTGTTCTCGATATATGTTCTAAAGATTGTCCTTCACTTATGCTATAAATACACATCTTGTTATAATAGGTTGATATAAACACAATAACAGATAAATTATGTAAGTTCAGATCTTACTATGTCATTTCAGTATTATAGTTGAATATACTTTTATTAGTGGTTTATTAAGTTTTGGTTATATTATGTTAGGTGTTATAAATTATGATATATCATTATATATCTATTTAATTCAATATGTATTAACACATTTATTATTATTCTTAATAATATTAAGTATCCTACGCTTTGCATCAGATTCGAACTGACATCTCTTATAGTGACAATAGGCTTTAACCATTTAAGCTACCAAAACATTCTGAAAAGGGGGGCTATGAATTTACTTTTTATGTATATATATTGTTCTTTATATATTTATTTGTATATTTTTTACCTTTTTAATCATTATAAATTTATATAGAGATTATTATTAATTTAAGAATACAAAACCTTAGGGTGGATAAAAAGAATATGTTTATAATAATATAAAAGTATATAGTAACAAGTACAATTATAAATACATATGTTGTATCAGCATATAATAATGGAATATATGGTTTAAGTATATTAGTTATATTCTTATTGTCATTAGTAATAGCATTTGTATATGGAATAAATTTAGGAGCATTGAAACTAGAAAGAAGATATAAACCAATAGTAAAGCAATTAATAAATAAATTATAGTAATACATTCATTACATTCTATTTAAGTTTAATAATAGGTTCATATAAACCTTTATTTAGCATTAATATTAAAACTATATGAATGAATCTATAAAGAAAATAAGAGCAGGTATAAATAAAGTAAATGCAAATAATAATGACATATTTCTATGAATAATAATTTATTTATAGTCATTAAAGATTAAACTAATTTATAAAAATATGTAAAACTTATTAAATATAAGAAATAGAATAAAGACTAACAGAATAATCCGCCCCTTTCTTTGAAAGGGGGCACAAAGAAAGAGAAAACTGGCTATTAATTCAATTTTTCTAATTTCAGTAATTTCGCCAGATCTACAATTGCTTCGTTGACCATTCTTTTTGCATCCCAATAGTTGCAGTCACGTGACCAAGTAATGGTTTCATTATGAATACTATATTCTTGTATATAAGTACATATATATATTGTGAATTAACATTTAAGCCCAAAACTATAAGTAAATCTGATAAACGTATGTGCTGCTCCTCCGTTTAAATCGCTTAAATATTACTCATAATGGCTGATTACGTAATCAGTAAAATATAAACTGCAAAAGACATGATTAGCACCATTGGAATGCTGGAGGTCTCAGGAATTATAAAATGTTCTTTAAATGGTAATTTGACTCGATTTTTCTCTTTTTGCAGAGGGCATGGATTACCTGGGGTAAGCTGGTGTACGGATGTTATATTGATTACGTAAGCAGAGTTATGAGCCGATAGTCATTTAGGCGGAATTTCTTTTGGCGGTTACAAGAAATATACATAGGACTCAGTGTAGGGTCACCGACAGTATATAGGAATCAGTGTAGGGTCAACAACAGTATTTATATTCCGTATATTCTGTGTTTATATTCCGTATATTCTGTATTTATATTCCACGATATATACAATAGATTAATTTGGATAGGTCTTAACAACGTGAATCTGACAGTAAAGACGAATAAAGTAATAAATTGAAAATGTTGATGGTTCTCTATATCAACCGTTATACTAGTATATAATATGTTACTTTACGATATAGATTTGTCTAGTAGATTACTAATTTATATTTGGTAAAAAATTCGATATTTGATGGGACGTGTGAATTTATTACTTGAACGATACTTTCACTTCATATTTTGTATTGATAATCATATTGATACTCTATAAGCATACAAGACAGATTACGTAATCAGATAATCTTTCTTGCTTAGGTTTTCGATTAGATACTTGGCAGATTTGATACATTTCCTTTTCGGCATAGTTGAAGCAAGAGATATCATTGCTCCGTATATAACTTTACAATTATATCATTTGATAAGTATGATTACATAATCACTGCCACTGACAGAAACCTACGAGATGGCTCACTATGATTATGTAATCAGACTCTTAGACAAGAATATGCTTGTTTCTTATTACAAACAACTTTTTGATTGTTGTTGATGCAGATATACTATATGGACATAGTACAAACTAATATACTATCAATATACTATATTGAATTTTATGTTGAATTTTACCAATATCCTCTATCGAGAAATTATATCATACGTCATTTAAGAGAGGAATATATGGACAATTTGCTGCTTGGATATTCATCATTTCATCTATTTGTCAAAATTGGGTCTGGTATTAGCATATGGTATATAGTATGTGGAGGTGTACAGATCCAGGTTAAGCCTTTGACTATATCCGTACTGTATACAGTACATTTCAATATATCGATGGAGATATTTTGTATAAATATATGAATAATACTTATACCTTGGTTATATCCGGCCAATATTACCAGTAGACCGTACACCGGTAGACCCGTACACCAGTAGACCCATACACCAGTAGACCCATACACCAGTAGACCCATACACCAGTTGACCCATACATCCAATTTCCATGATAATATATTTTCATTCTTTTCTTTTGATATTGTTTTGATTTTCAATGCTCTATAAAGTATCATTCATTATCCCCTGCTACTTCTGTTGTACAATCACGTGACTTGCATCACGTGATTGGATGATAAAGTCTCAGTTGCTTCCATAATCAGGTTTCCATGATCATTAGTTCAGTAAAAAGGTTTCCTTGGAGACCACTGACGTTCTTAAGATGTTTCCATGGATCTGGGGCGCGGCAAGAACCCAAATTGAATAATGTCCCGCCGATTAATACACGAAATATCGGAGTAATCGCTCATATCGACGCCGGAAAAACTACAACGACAGAAAGAATGCTTTTTTATAGCGGCAAGACTTCCCGAATAGGAAACGTTGACGAAGGCGATACCGTCACGGATTATCTTCCTTCCGAAAGACAGCGAGGAATTACCATTCAACTGGCGGCAATTACAATCCCATGGCATAAACATAAAATCAACATTATTGATACTCCTGGTCACGCGGATTTTACCTTTGAAGTCACGAGATCTTTACGTGTTCTAGATGGGGCTATTACCATTCTAGATGCTGTTGCTGGGGTGGAAGCCCAAACAGAGAAAGTTTGGCGACAAGCAACGGAATTACGAATTCCTAAAATTGCTTATATCAACAAAATGGACCGTCCAGGTGCAGGATTCAGTCGTTCTGTGAAAGATATCATTTCCAAGCTCCAAACAAGAGTGGTTTGTATGAACCTTCCTTACTTTGTCAATGATGAGAATGGCGACCCGGTTTTCTCCGGGGTTATTGATGTTTTAGATAAACATTTGTTGATCTGGGACCATGACGCTGATCCTGATGGTCAGGTGATCAAGGCAATTCCGTTGGAATGTGGAAGTGATGTTTATGAAACGGTGGCTAAGTCGAGAGAGTCTATGGTGGAGACTCTTGGAGAATTCGACGAGACGGTCATTGAGTCATTTTTCGAAAATAACGAAAATTACATGGAAATCCCCCTGGCTGTGTTGAATAATGCCATTAAAAAGGCTACTATTGCCAATTACGTCACCCCTGTATATTGCGGGTCCAGTTTTAGCAATATTGGTGTTCAACCAGTCATGGACGGTGTTGTACGGTATTTGCCATCACCGTTGGAGGTTGAACTTCCGGAAATAACTTCCCAAACAAGCAATTTGAAGAAAAAAAAGTATAAAAGGGCAAAAAAGACAGGAAACCAAAAAATCGAACCTAATGACGTTGGTGTACAGGTGCAAATGAGTCCCACCGGGATGGTTGTTAACAAAAACCCCAATTTGACCCTTGCTTTGGCATTCAAAGTGATTACTCATCCTGTTCGGGGAGTAATGGCGTTTTTCCGAGTCTACAGTGGAAAATTGGCCGCTAACACCTCTGTTCTTAATACTAGAACAGGCAAAATCCTCCATTTGAAGAAACTCATGTTAATGCATGGAGACGAACCAGAGGAAGTGAAAAGTATCTCAATGGGCAATATTGGGGTCGTTTCCGGCACAGAAGACGATATCATCACTGGAGATACTTTGGTTTCACATGGAATTTCCCACTCAAAACATTTCAACGACCTTGAGTCGCATTTGCATCTTCATCCCATTGAAATTCCCCCTCCTCTATTTAACTCATCCATCGAACCAGCTACCGCAGGTGACGCCAGATACATACACCAGTGCACCAAGATACTCTTGCGGGAAGATCCATCTTTGCACGTGACTCAAGATGAAGATCTCGGCCAAACAGTACTTAGCGGCATGGGCGAGTTGCATTTGGAGATTATCAAGGACCGTTTGGTCAACGACATGAAGGCTAAAGCGAGGCTTAGAGATGTGGCGGTGTCTTACAAAGAATCGGTGGTGAAACCTACAGGGAAAACGTCATTTTGTGAATCTTTTGATTCTCCTGACGTCAACGTGGAGGTTGAGCTTGACTCCTTCGAGGGAGACCCGCTAGAAACTGCGTTTATTGAGGAAGAAGGTGCTTTCTTGTCCAATTTCGATAATAATATCATCATTTTGCATCCAAATGCCACTCCTGCATATATGCACAAGGCAATCAGTGAAAGAAGATGGAAATGCCCCCATACTCTTGAGCAGCTCCAGGAGTCCTTGGTGCAAGGGTGTATGACCGGATTGCAAATTGGCGGTCCAACGTTTGGGCTACCATTGCATTCTTGTGTTTTACGAATCAAAAGTTGGAATTTCCCCGTGGACCAAAAGTCTATGCAGTCCTCTAGTCTTCTAGAAGTGGGTCGTCGTGGCGTTACAAAAGCAGTTAAAGATGTTGTTGATAATTCAGAAGACAATTTTGGAGTATTGGAGCCTATTATGCACACCAGAGTGTATATTGCATCAGATACTCTTGGAGAAGTGGTTCATGATTTAACTACACGGTGTCTGGCGGTTATTTTGGCTATTGAAGATCAGAATGAAAGTCTTGATGAGCAAAATTGGGCACGTGAGGAATCTGAACGTGTTTTCTTGCCTCCAGATCATACAATGAAATCTCAACAGAAAGAACTTACGGAGAAAAAAGTGGTTGTGGCTGAGACTCCATTGAGAGAAATGGTGGGATACTTGTCTAAATTGAGATCGTTAACTCAAGGAAGAGGTGTTTTTGATATGGCGCTTATTGGAATGAGGAGGGCTTCAAAGGATAGATTGAAGGGGATTAAGGAGCAATTTACCTTTCTCTAGCTGCCTCGACTTTATTTGAGGTAATCAAGTAATTCTGATTATGTAATCAGCCCAGAGAACTTAAGATAGTATTCTGATTATGTAATCAAAGACGATTAGCGACTCTGATTATGTAATCAGCTTAGAGAACTAAGTATTCTGATTATGTTATCAGTTGTAAGATTTCGATTATGTAATCGATGAAGCATTCTAATTATGTATCAAATTAATGCATTCTGATTAATGAATTCTGATTACATGATGTATTCTGACTATCATATTCCGATTATGTAATCATGCTCTCTGATTATGTATCAAAGTAATGTGTTCTGATCAGGTACTATATATCCTGATTATGTATTCAATTTCGAGTGATTATGTAATCGAGGTAATAATGACTATTGAAGTTTTATCCTGAGTCTCGTGACTATTTATATAAAATATTTTGATATTCCAACAAAGTACTGTATTATAATGTCAAAGTAGAGATTATGTAATCCAGGTATTATAATATTGTTTCTG
>JAJMHH010000045.1:28546-86793 GCA_030582955.1 Osmozyma tolerans
TTTTTTTTTTTTTTTTTTTTTTTTTTTGCTAAATGCAATAATTTTAAAGAGACTATTCTTTATTTGGGGTTTTATCCAGAACGTCAATTTATAAAAATCCATAATTATTGATGTTGTAATCCCAATTTGTATGGTTTTTGACAGAATTTGAAAATAGGTTTTTTATCTTATTTAAACATTTGTATTGAACGATCTTTTTCATTTTGATTATATTTTAGTAAATTATCCCCTTTTTTAATTAAGACCCATTTTTTCTGCCCAAATTCTCGATTTTTATTATCACCAATTATCATATTAAATATATGACTCCAAACGAAATCACCAATTCGCCTTCAGAAATAGGTAAGTGTATTAGTGCGTATATTTTAAGAGGTATATCGGTTGCGGCCATACCAAGTGGAAAATACTGTTTCCCGTCCGATCAACGAGCGTCAAGCCACTTAGGGCCACAGTGAGTACTATAGTGGGAGACCATATGGGAAATTGTGGTGCTGCAATCTTTTTGCACACTCAGGCCGAAGGCCTAAATACAATCATAGCATCACATTTGAAATAATGAAGACATCATTACTTTGGATTTTATACACAAATTTTGTATCATTTCCTTTTTGGTATAGAATGAATGAAATTTTACAATCCCTTTTGTTCATTTCGCATTTTGTTAATATCAGGATGATTTATAAAAAAGTTACGAAATTATAAACAAATTCCCATATTCAGAAATCCAAAAAACTCTTTAAATCTTCTCTATGGACCCATCAGCTCAAAAATGAAAATATAAAATTACCCAATTATTTAAATATTCTATTGATTACGTAATCAGGATGTACTGGTTTACTATTACATTTCTATTCTGAATTCATAACCACCGCTTATGTAATCAGATATTTGCTGCTTGTGCTAGTTCGGACACTTCTACAGATGTATACGTCGATGTTAATAAATCTTATTGACTTTCATAAGATGGAATTAAACAAAAATACCTTGCATACTTTGTGAACATTTGTCATGATTACGTAATCATAGGAGAAATCCAAGAAACGGTCAAAAGGAAGCAAAATAACTTGGTATTTAATATAGATAATTATATCAAGAATTAGTATCACAAACTTAGCCAGTGATCTCATCATTAAATGACTATAGATAATATAGATGATTACGTAATCACAACAAAATATACTTTGCAAAGTAAGATTTCACCAGCACCAAACAACTCATGAAAAGCTTCAAAAATGACCATAATTCACCTCTTCATTCCCTTTTTCGCTTTCTACAATATTCGTATACTGAATACGATAGTCTCATCACATGATATGTGCCGATTACGTAATCACGAACAAAGTCATTCAGCTAGAATAAAACATCATTTAGTAGCTGCTGAATTGCTTAAAGAAGTTCTGACAGCTAAAGTAGAAGTATGCCGGGTTCTAAGGTCTATTTACTTTGAAAAGTGACTATATGCAGTACACAAGAATTTACCATTATTGGAGCTATTTTAAAAACTGCTAGGGGTATCATAATAGTGCTGACAAGTCAACAGATAAGATAGTGTCCCTTAAATAGCACTTGCATTCATTCTGTTCAAAATTACTGAGGGGATGGATGACCTGGGGTAAGCTGGTGTACGAATGTTGATTATGTAAGCAGCGGAGATCGAACGCAGATATACACTATAAAATACACTATAGAGTGATGAGAAAGTAGTCAAGTGATTAGAATAAGTGAATTTGAAGTTATATAATTTTATTATGCCAAGTTCCTCAATCTTATTACAGTTTCGTATATGAGCATCGTATGCTTTTAGCACAGATTACGTAATCACAGCAACCAGCTAATTTGAGGCCCCAGTTACTCGTTATACTTCACCCAATCAGTGAAAGGCCATGGAAAGACCCATTAAGTAGATTTTCCCAGAAATGGAGACAGCATGAAGGTCGTTTGTATGCAGGAATACATATTAACTCATTTTTGAAAGGTTCTTGAAAAGTGTAAGTGGAACCATTGTATTGCTGAGAGTCAGACGAGTGTTCTGATAACCATAAGATGTCAGTTGCAGTTATTTTGGCAAATTTTGCCGAGGGGATGGATGACCTGGGGTAAGCGGGTGTACGGGTGTTGATTATGTAATCAAATATAAGTGTGAAGATATAGTAGACTACACTTAGACTTGTGCATTTTGGACTTATAAACTTACAGGTTTATACTTACGGAGTATATTATAAGAGTATAAGAAGGGTTTTTCTTAAATTATGTAAAGCCCATAACTTGCTTTTGCTATAAATTGCACGTCGTACAGTAAAGTGGGGAGACAACTATTGGGCGTGGTACTTGCAATGCACGTGCTAGACTGCAACCGCACTCGTGATTGTCAAGTGTCGACTGTAGTACTTTGCAAGTGCCACGCACGTGTTGTACATATACACGTGCCAGCATTAGCAGTTTGCACGTGCGGCGCACATGATAGCGTCTAACTCGCACAAATCCCCACAGGTGGCCTCTCCATTCACTACAACATGGGCTCAATAGACGAATACGTCAAAACAGAGGCGATTCAAGTCATTGATGAAAATAAAAAGTTTAATGAATTACTTCCCGCTTATGTAAGCGCCACAGCAAAAAGCGCCGGTACAGAAAGGTATCATATTGTGTCTGTTTTTGGATCACAATCTACCGGGAAATCAACCCTTTTGAATCATTTGTTTAATACGAAGTTTGATGTTATGGATGAAGTGAATCGGCAGCAAACTACGAAAGGAATTTGGATGGCCCGGAGTCCAGGAATTAGATCCGTTAACTCCGTTAACTCCGAAGGAGTTGACGGAGATTCCGGGGATGGAAATGGAGATTCTGGGAATGGAGCTGCTGGAGAAATTGTTGGAGATTCTGGAAATGGGGAAGCCGGAAGAAATGGAATTGGCAACACCTCCGCCGGGGGCGTCGGTGTTGGTGCCAATGTCCTAGTCATGGACGTGGAAGGAACGGATGGAAGAGAACGTGGAGAAGATCAAGATTTCGAACGAAAAGCTGCACTTTTTGCACTCTCCACTAGTGAAATTCTTATTGTCAACATTTGGGAACATCAGGTTGGTCTATATCAAGGTGCTAATATGGGATTATTAAAGACGGTGTTTGAAGTGAACTTATCCCTTTTTGGCCGGACGAAACTTGAGCAAAATGACCATAAAGTTCTTCTTTTATTTGTCATTCGTGATCATATTGGTGTTACTCCTCAGGAATCTCTTCTGGCTACAATTACTCAAGATTTACATCGTGTTTGGGATACTCTTAATAAGCCAGAAGAAACTGCCCATTTGACTTTTGGTGATTTCTTTGATGTGGCTTTTCATGCTGTTGGTCATAAACTCTTGCAAGCAGAGAAATTCGACGCAGATGTTCGTCGGTTGGGCCTTCGTTTTGTTGATCCAAGTGCTCCTGATTACTTGTTTCATCCACAATATGCTCATGATATTCCTCTTGATGCTTGGGCAATGTATGCCGAATCGTGCTGGGATCAAATCGACTCCAATAAAGATTTGGATTTGCCTACACAGCAGATTTTAGTGGCCAAATTCAAATGCGATGAAATTGCTGCTGCTTGTTTACAGGAGGTTGAGCCTAAAATGCGTCATTTACGTGAAGATGCCGTGGCTAGAACTGCGGCCGAGAAAGAGGTTCAGATTGACTACGAAGAGACGGGTCGTTTGCTTACGGACGTACGCAACGAAGTCCTTGAAGACTTTACTTCCCAAGCAGGAAAGTACAACCGGTCGGTTTTCGAAGAGAAACGTGCGGCGTTAGCAGGTAAACTTCACTTGCAGATTGAGGCGGTGGTGGCTGTGTATGCGGAACATTTGATTGGTTCTACCGGTAAAACATTGGCTGCTTCTTTGGCTAAAAAATCTTCTCGTCGTGGTTCCTTCTCTGAAACCGCCGCTGAACTTTCGTCACGTGCCTTGGCTCAATTCCTGGCCACAATGGCTATTTTATCTGTGAATGGAGATGTCAACATCCAAAATTACGTGGATTCTGTCCGAGATCGTTTAGCTGCTGTTGTGGCTCGCCAGCAAACGACAGAATTGAATAATGTTGTTCTGAGGCACGTGCGCAAACTTACAAGCGGATTAGATGCTGTAATTGCAGCAGAGGTGGCAAAACCAACCGATGAAACATGGGATCGGATTTTGGCAAAGTTTTCTGATCTAAACCAAAGTTTGGCCGCTTCTTATAGTGAAGATTTTGGACTAGGAACTTCTAAGCGTCTCAATTCTTTTACTAGAGAAGCTATTACCTTCCAATCTTGGCAATTACTCGATAAATTGCTCCGCAAGCATATTAATAAGGACTCGCTCCTTTCCGTGTTAAAAGACCGTTTTGATGATCGTTTCCGTTACGATGAAAATGGTGTACCTAAATTGTACCAAAACACGAGGGAATTGGATATCAGTTTTGGTGCAGCACGTGAATTTGCATTAGCAGCACTTCCAATTTTGAGTTACGCCCGGACGTCTTCTGGAGAACCTTTGAAACCAGCAGTGGACGTTCGGAGCCGAAGACTCCAAAAGAAATTTTCCTCAGTGAAGGGAGAAAAGGGAACAGAAGAAACCGACCGAACGGGGAATTCTGTTAACTCCGATATCTCCGATATCTCCGAAGAGGAATCAGACGAAGATTCAGAAACGGCAGATTTCGCCCAGATCGTGTCAAAATCAGACGTTACAACAGCACTGAACAAATTCAAAAAGGAAGCCGACGCTAGATTCGTCGAATCTAAAAGGGCTATGTTGCAGCACGTGACGCAAATCCCATGGTGGATCTATGTGGTGATTCTAGTTCTCGGGTGGAACGAGTTCATGGCGGTATTACGTAATCCGTTCTTCTTCACATTACTCATTCTTTTGGCTGCTGGAGTTTACGCTTTGCATACTTTGAACATGCTCGGACCGGCAATTGCAGTGGGTCGCCGCTTAGCAGACGAGTCGGTGTCAATGGCTAAGGAGAAATTGCGAGAAGTGCTTTTGGACGACCCAAATGAAGAGGGACGTCGCTTGGCTAAAGTGGCTGGTAAAGAATCTCCTGATGAACTGTGAGCGAAGCGAACAGTACAAGGGCAACCAGGCAAACCCGAATGAACCCAAAGGGTGAGCCAGGTTATCAGTTAGGTTATGTCCACTAGGCAAATATCCTGCATATAAATACATAATATCACATGACTATATGAAGGAAGTGGGTGGTGTTACTTAAGGTGGTGAGATCAGGCCTCTATAGATAAAGCTCTAGCTACACCGTTGCATCTAAGATCAAACGCCTTATATGGTGGGCAATTGGCAATTACAAAGAATTCGGGAAAATTTGGTATTATCACGTGATTGTTTATATGCAGACCGACAAATTTGACGATTCAAATATTGCAACCGATCTACTTAGCCACTTCGGAATATCGATATTCTATTAGCTAATATAATGGGGTGTTTTTGGGAGATGTACTTTATGGAGGCTAATTATAACTACAACCTGGTGTACGGGTGTACTTTTTAGAAGGTAATAAATACCACCTGGTGTACGGGTGTACATTTTTAGAAGGTAATAAATACCACCTGGTGTACGGACGTACTGGTCAATTGGTTCGAGGTACATTTTCAAAAGATCTAAGAGGATATTCAATGTAAGGGATAATAAAGATTCAAAAGTTTCCTTCGATATTCTTCAATCGTTGATCCCCCTTAGTATATGCAGGTTAAAGATCCGTACACCATAGAATTGATGATTAAACAGATTACGGGAAAGAAGCGTGGCGACGCAAAACATTAGGGGTAACTGGGAGGAATAAGCGGTTTAACTGTAGCACATTCAAAGAAAAGGAGTTCATTCAGTGAAGGAGTCATTAGGGAATATGACGGCCAAAGAAAGTCCTGTATATTATAAATGCAACGTCGTAATGGAAGAAACCTGCATATAAACCAAAAATTATTGGTGCGACTGCAACATGATTGATTTGGGCGGAAGTGCAACACGATACTGGGGTACTGCGGATATAAAACGCAAGGCGCCCCACAACACGATTAATATAAGATACAACTTATATTGTGACACTTGATAAGAAACTGAAACAAACGTGAAACACCCACATAAACCTGAAACAACCCTGAAACAACCCTAATACAACCCTAATACAACCCTGATACAACCCTGATACAACCCTGAAACAACCCTGAAACAACCCAAATCACCATGACAGACAACCTGGACACGCCAACTCTGACCAACACTACCATGACAGAAGAATGGCGCCATGAAAGATACAATGAAGCACTTTATGCTTTCAATAGAGGAGCCAGCAGTGGGCATGTGGCACAAGCAGCTAGAGAAATGGAACAAGAATTTGAAGAAGCACTTTGTGATTCAGAAGCTTTAACTATGAGACCAAATCATCCTATGCACTCACATGGAAATGAACAAGGTATTTACCTTGTAGTTGATTTAGGAGGACTGACGCTTCGGGTTGGAATAGTTGAAATCCATCCGCCGGATTCTGATTCTTTGGGTGGTTCTTCTTCTGACCGCCTGCACAGAGTACAAATCCATCTTCTTCATCAATATAATGTGGACAATAATGCTAAGAAAGTTGACAAAGCATTTTTTGGATGGATGGCAGATTGTGTTTCCAAAGCAATTTCTGAGCAGTCGTTGATTTCTCCAAATGATACAATCAAAACAGGAATAACATGGTCTTTTGCCCTTCAAACACGTTCTTTTAATCGTGCTGATATATGTTTTGCTGGGAAAGGATATCAAATCATGCCTGATGTTTTTGGACAAGATTTAAAGACTTTACTTGAACATTCTGTCTATAATCGTCATGGTTTAAAACTTGATGTTCGTTCTATCATGAATGATTCTTTAGCTGTTTATGCTGCTGGTTCTTTTCTTGATGCTTCTACTCGGTTAGCGTTGGTGTTAGGGACTGGGCTCAATATGTGTGCCACCATCAACGGCGTTGCCATCAACGGCGAAGGCGTTGATGGAAAAAATAATGACATTACCACCGACGATATCAAAAATGACACCAAAGACGCCAATATGCAGTCCAGTATCAATGGCAATGTGCAGTCCAACATCAAAGATGTTGATGTTGATGCAAATAAAAACCTGTCCCTCTACAACATGGAAATGTCCCTCTTTGGATCACATCTCGCTGCTATGGTCTCCACAAAATACGACGAATGGATCGACTCTCATTTCTGCAATCCTTCAGCCTTTAAACCTCACCTTCGTTATGATCCTGCATCTGGTGGTATTTTCCAACCCTCTGAATTAATGACCCTGGGTCGTTACTTACCAGAATTGGTTCGTATGGCTGCTGTGGATTGCGATCTTTTCGCTGCTGCTACTCAAAATGATGGTCCCGCTAAGGGATTGCTGGCCAAGTTCTCCTTCCCAGGCCATCTTCTTTGTTTAGTATCCGATTGTGATGATAATTCCGCTATATCACGTGCACTCGCTTCTCATTTCGACTGGGATGATCACCTTGTTGATTTGAACGATGTGGTGGCTCTTAAGCTTTTGGTCGATGCCGTCATTCGTCGTGCTGCTTTCGTCGTCGCTACCTGCATCGTCGCCCTGCTTAAATTGTTGGCTCGTCGTAATGGGCCTTTTGCTTCAAATCACGTGAACATCGCTTATGTTGGTTCCGTTTTGCAGCATTTCAAACGTTACCGCGCTTTAATTCTTTCTTTCGTCAACGAATGCCATGACATTATGGCAATGGGTCTTTCTGTGGACTTTCGTTTGGTCGACGATAGTCTGATTGTCGGCGCTGCCATCGCCGCCGCCCATTATGCCTAAGCAATGCACGTGCGAAGCACGTGTGTTGCACTAATGAATCTCACGTGACTAGCACGTGAATGTTTTTTATTCTTCAAATGTTGCACGTGTGAAGCACGTTTGTTGCAATAACGAATTGCATGTGAACAACACGTGATTGTCATGCTCTATACAAGTTTAGAGAAGGTTATAATGCCAAAGTCAGATCCACCGCTGTGGACCTCTGCATCTTGAATGTTAAACTAATGAATACACAACTAGCATCCATGGTATTTTGCCATTATCTTATATACAGGCTAACACTCCAACATTTAGAAAACCCATAGATTTTATTAAAGAAATAATTATACCAACCAATGCTAATTTTGTTAATAAGTTCAATGGTATTATTAGCATTATGTTGATGTATAATACCATATGAAGTACAACAATATAAAGTAAATAAGACAAAAACATAAAGAACTACGATATGTACATATTTAATTCAATAGAGAACTACGATATGTATAAATTTAATTCAATATGTAAATATTCAACTCAATATGTGTATATTTAACTCGAGTATATATTTAATTCATTATGTACACAGTTATAATTATGATTATAGTAAATTTTGGAAATCACGTGATAAACCATTTATCAAGGGTTCAAATGCCATTAGTCATATGCATTATTTTATTTATTTATATTATGATTTATTTATTGTAAAAATTCGAATTCAGGAACAGTTTATCTTTGTAAATACGAGAATTGATTGGAATCGAGGAGTACAATATTGAGTGATGTCTCATTGCTTACGTAATCAGTTATTCAAGGTTTCATTTAAGTATGATAATGATAGCATAATATACGATGGAAAGAGTTTATTGAATTGTTGATATTTCAATACTCGTTGGCTATTATTATCAATATATTAAGAATATGACTATTTACATCATTTCTATAATTTAATCGTCATGGTGCTTATTTACTTTGATTATTAGATATTTTAAAATTATATATATTATAGTATTATAGATATCATGAAATCAGAAGATCTAATTAGTTTCATAACATTCTTATAGTAAAACGTAAGATAATTACATTATAGAATTCTTATATTATAGAATCCCTATATTATAGAATTTCTATATTATAGAAGTTATAAATATTCTAATTATTAAATATAAATAAAATTTTAAGAATTCAAGTTTCTGATAATGGTAACCAAATTTACTTCTCTCTTTATATAAGAATGTTTAACAATTTGAATGCAAATAAAAAGACATTCAATGAATGCAATCTGTGTATACAAGTTGATTATGTAATCAATATAAGGTCAATGTACTTGATTATGTAATCGAATCGGACAACATAGACCTGATTATGTAATCGATATGTAGTGACAATCACGCCTTTTGTTATGTGAACGGTAAAACATGGTAAATAGTATATAGTGTGATGATTCGTTTATAGTTGTTAATAAATCGAAAAATTAAGTAATAGAAAGAGTCATTATATAGCGTATGAACTTAATGTTGAGTGCTCGATTACATAATCAATTACGTAATCAAAAATTATCAGTCCTGAACTGACCCGCTGTATTCATTTAATGACGAGTAAGAGAAAATACAGTGCTCTTATCAGAAAACGAATGTTTTGCTGAAATGAGCAATACGGTTCATGTGGTTATATAATTAATGATTACATAATTGATTACGTAATCAGAAATCATAAGTCTATTTTCTTGTTGATAGTGCAATCAATTGTAATGAGCGTAGATGGTATGTACTAGTTGACATAATCAAATATAAGTCCATCTTGATGAAAGGAAACTGTAATCAGTTGATGTGGTCAATTAACTTCTTGATTACATAATTGATTACATAATCAAAGCCATAAGTCCATATTCATTGAATTGATACGCTGTTATCAATACAGTAATGAGGTATGTATGGAAGACATTATGCTTAAATAGTCAGCTACATTAATCAAAGCCATAAGTCCATATTCTTGAATGATCCCTGTAAGTACCATCGATGTAGTTGGATAAATAGTGATTACATAATAAATTACATAATCAGAAGTGTAGGCTCATACTCAATAATGATCCACTATTATAATACAGTAATGAGGTTGGAGTTTAATGTAAGTTACAGCTACATAACCAAAGTCAATAGTCTATTCATTGAAATGGTACTGTAAGCAATATAATTGAAGTGTTTGATTGATTACATGATGGATTACGTAATCTGAAGTGTCTATAAATGCACTGCTATAGTGCACTAAACAGTCGTAAGTATCTATTACGGAACATCAATAGCAAAACCATTGATTACATAATCAATTACATAATCAGTAACATAATCAATTACATAACCAGGGCCATCTGGTAAGATAATGAATGTCCATAGACTGTGAAAATAATATCGAGCTCTTGGCCGACTCATAAATCAATTCTGATATGAAATGATGGTAAATGTAGTTAGATAACCCACTGATTACGTAATCAATATAGACACTAAGATGATAATCAAATGTAATAACCATGGATTGTGAATTAGATACTCTACTTTAATAAGAGGTCATAAGTCTATTTGCTATGGAGTGACTGTAATCAATACAGTTATGGTTGAGCCGGTGATTATGCTTACTTACATAATCTTTGATTATGTAATCATATGGATAATTGATTGTGGGAACATGGGCAAGATTATGTAATCAATTGCCTAGTCAATTACCTAATCAATTACATAATCAAAGATTATGTAATTAAAGATTATGTAATCAAAGCTTAGAGGCAATTCCGGCGGCTTGATGATCACAAACAATCATGACATTCAGATGATCTCTCAAGAACGAAGAAGGAACATCGGGAGTGATTGGACCGAACATGGTTTTTTCCAAAGCTCTATGCTTTGCAGCACCAAGAACAATGATGGCGATTTCATCGGAATTGTCTAAAATAGTAGAAATTCCAACAGAAAGGGCGTTTTTCGGAACATTTTTAGTATCATTACCGAAAAATCTTGAATTTGCTTGGAGAGTAGAATCAACTAAATCCACGGGACGAGTTTTGGAGTTTCTTGTCAGACCAGCTTCATTAAAAGCAAGATGACCTTCAGGACCAAGACCACCAAGAAAGAAATGGATTCGACCATATTGGGAAATTTTCCTCTCGTATTCTGCGCATTCCCGCGGTAAATCCGCGGCAAGTCCATTAAGTATATGAATGTTTTCTTTAGGGATATCCACGTGATTAAACAATTTATCATACATGAAATAATGGTACAGTTGGGGGTGATTTGGAGGTAAACCGACGTATTCATCCATATTGAAGGTAACAACATTAGCAAAAGAAACACGTCCTTTTTTGTATGCTTCCACTAATTTTTTATAGATTCCTTCAGGGGATGATCCTGTGGGGAGACCCAAAACGAAAGGACGATCTTTTGTGGGGGAGAAATCATTGATTCTATTAATTATGTGATTTGCAAGGTAATCGCTAGCATCTGCTCCCGATGAGAAAATTGCCTGTTTCATTGATGAAGATGAAGTGGATACCAAATTATGGATACTAAGTGATGGTTATATATGGATACTAAGTGATGGTTATATATACTAGGAAGTAATGGTTATATATGGATAGCGTTATATCGATGTTGCAGAATGTAACGTTGCGCGTTGGGTCATTAGACTCGTGCAACATGAGATTTTTATATGCACACCATGTGATAAAATGATGTTGCAATTGCAACATGCAATAATAATCATGGCAACATATAAACCCTTGTCTTTCTCAATTCTCACAGATGCTTCTCACACCTCACAGATCCTTGTCTCAATCCTAGCCAACACATCATGCTCCGCCTTACAAATTGCCATCTCTGTGATAAAGGAATCATTACTCATAATGCCGATCTTTATATCGATGAAACATCAGGAAAAATAGTGTCACCACCCCCAGATGATTCTGTGATTACCTCGACAATTGACATTAAAGGCCAAATAGTTGCCCCGGGATTCATTGATATCCAAAATAACGGAATCTACGGTTTAAACTTCTCCAGATTAAATGAAGACTCCACAGAAAAAGACGTTGCAGACTTCAAGTTGTTTTATCGTGATGCTATGGCAAAATTACTCCATACCGGTGTTACTTCAATGTGCCCTACAGTCACAACTAGTCTCCCGCTGACCTACAAGAAAGTGTTGCCCATATATAAAAGAACCCGTACATCCTCAATGACTGACTCATTAGGCGCACATTGTGAGGGGCCTCGAATCAGCAAGGCTAAAAAAGGATGTCATCCACCAGAAACAATTGACGACATTGTGACAGGGAAATTTAGTGATTCTTCGCTCGTGGACATCTACGGCGGTTCAGAAAACTTGCAAAATGTCGCCATCGTCACCGCTGCGCCAGAAGTGCCCGGCGTTCTAGATTCAATAGAACCTTTAACTAAGAATCACGTGATCTTCTCCATTGGCCACACCAGTGCTGACCATGAAACGTGTCTTTTAGCAGTTAGAAAAGGGGCATCTATGGTGACTCACTTGTACAATGCTATGCCCCAGCCACACCATCGTGATTCTGGAGTCGTTGGACTAGTTTCTACTCCGGCTGCTGCTCCATATCAACCATATTTTGGAATCATCTGTGATGGTGTCCACGTGGCTCCTTCCATGTGTGTATTAGCATATCGAGCAAATCCTCTGCATTGTGTGTTGACCACTGATGCCATGCATCTTATTGGATTGCCTGATGGGGTTTATTCATGGGAAGGACGTAATATCGTGAAAAAAGGTCCAAGAGTGTATCTTGAAGGAACATCAACATTAGCAGGATCAGCAACTGAATTACCACAATGTGTTAGGAACTTAGTCAATTGGGCTAATATTTCTTTACCAGAAGCGGTTAAAACTGTCACTAATAATGCTGCTGATTCTTTGAATATTTCTCATAAAAAGGGGTATTTGAATCCTGGTTGTGATGCTGATTTGGTTATTATGGATCCTGCTGGTTACATTTCATCTGTTTATAAATGTGGTCGTCGTGTTGCTTCTCATAAAGAAGCCAACATGTAATGTGCATACTATGCTTTGTTCTTTGGGTATAGGGTTATTGAAGTCATTTATATTATATCTTATTCTACCTCATTTGATTATATCTCATATTATATTCATAGTCATATTATATTCATAGTCATATTATATTCATATTATATTCATATTATATTCATGTTAATATGATATTAGGTATATTTTATACATAATAAATAATATATATGCAAAGATCTAGATAGATTAGGTGGAGTTATAGCTATGTTTGGAGCATTATTAATATTAATATTACCAATTACTGATAGATCAGTTATAAGAGGTAATACTTTTAAAATGTTATCAAAATTATTATTTTATTTATATATGTTTATTTTTATATTATTAGGAAATATTGGACAATTACATGTAGAAGTATCCTTTATAGAATAGGTCAATTAACTATATATTACTTTAGTCACTACATAATACTACTACCATTAATCAATAGAAATCTATATTCTATATAGGAAATAAAAAGTTATAAAGAAAAATTTTCATATAAAGAAGATGTCATTTACATCATTGTTAATAGTATATACAACAAGGTAAATTATGTCCTGGACATTCAATAATAATTAATAGATTAGGTATAATTAATATTTACATTAAATCCATTTATATCATCAGTTAATGATATAAGTTTATCACGTTTAACATTTACTAATTGATTTAAGCTATCATCTAATCAATAAATATAATCTTATTATTTATGATAGGATTATAATATAGTTCTTCAATCAATAAGTTTAAATTCACCAAATGTTAATAGTTATGCTAATATTATATGTTTAATATTATTTCCATTAACTATTTAATTCAGTATATATAATGAATTACAAAGTTATTATATGTATTAACACGATTACATAATAGATTACATAATGCATCAAGAACTTCATTATTATATTTCTTAATGGAGTAGCATCAACAATAATATTATTAGCATCATATTATATTTATAACTTAACAAGTACAACAGATTTAAATGATATATTAAATATAAGTAAATATATAGATGTTTATGATTATTTTGACATATTAACAATAGCATTATTATTCATATTAATATTCATATTTCATTATTCCATCTCATTATTCCATCTTATTTTATCTCATTATCATATTTCATTATTCATATTTCATTAATCATATTTCTTATTCCTTATTTCATTGGTCTATCTCATTAACATAATTTATCATATTCTATGTCATTATCATAATTCATAATTCATAATTCATAATTCATAATTCATAATTCATAATTCATAATTCATAATTCATATCTCATCGTTCAAATCTCATTATCATATTCAATCTCATTATCATAATCTATCTCATCATCATATTCATATTCATATTGACCTCAAAACTAACAACTAAATAAAGTTCAATTAAAAGAATACATTTTATTATTCCATGTTTAATTCAAGAGTGCGCCTGCTTTCAACATCCTCATTTACTCAAATCAATATTCCATCAAACACTCCCCAACGGGCCAACAAAGAAAGGCCATCGCGCAAAACAGACCGACTGGAACTACCAAGTGAAGTAATCGCGGTGAAGATACCAGATCGACAAAAAGACCCTATACAGCTTTACTATATTAGACCCAAGCGAACCCGAAGGGCGAGCCAGACTCAGTACACTCATCTGGTTACGCCAGACTTACTGCCAGTCATTACCAGATTCAATCCACCAGGCAGTGCCAACATTGTATCAGTCACTGTCTATGGCGATGACTGGTCTACTTGGCTGTGGTCGTGCGATGCTCATAAACTTGTCCACGCTTGGTAGTTGGTGATGATCAATCAGGTAGGCTAGGGCCAGGAGTAGGCAGTAGACCGGTGGTAGACCGGTGGTAGAATTAAATATCCTGGGGCGAAGATTGTAGTGGAATAATTGAATTTCTTGGGCAGATGTAGGGCCAAGTGTAGTATTTTGTAGATTTGGGGCAGACTTTCGCACAGTTCTATTATTATGTTATCCTTTTGTTATTATACTTACTTTTTTTGTTATTGTATACTTTTTTTTATAGTTATATGGTATTTTTAAATAAAAACCTATATTCAATATCATAAAAATTAATTATTATTGATATGTTTTGTGAACAAGTCTATTCTATAATATCCTCATTCTAGTGTGCACATAACCACCCACTGTTATGTAATCTGTTGCACAGGCGTTCTTCGCAGCCTTTCTTCTCTTCGTCCCTCCTTCTTCTAGGGATGTACTGATGTTCGTTATTTCTGTCTGCATCTCTTTACCATATAATACACTATAAATCCCAAAAGTACTATCAATTTTATAGATATTCAGAATCACTAAATCAAAATTCAAATTACTATATATACTTTTGAGTATCAAAACGATAAGTACTACTCACTAATACGACAAATATTTACTATAAATTATAGCCTATATACTGTAATATACTAAAAACAATATACTAAAAACAATATACATAAACAATATACATAAACAATATACATAAACAATATACATAAAAAATATACATAAAGAATATACATAAACAATATACATAAACAATATACATAAACAATATACTATAAAGAATATACATAAAGAATATACTATATTTACAAAGCTTATATTATAAAGATGCTTACCACATTTTATATTAATTGATTAGGTTTATATATATTGTTTTTAGCTTAAGTCAAAACACCCTGAAACTATCAATTAAATCTTTTCAATGGTGCCTTGCTCCTCCTTTTCTATGTTGGTAAATACGTGAGACTACGACGATCCCCGTAAGTTAACTTCCAGATCAAACGTACGCGAGGAGGACACTCCTGTGGATGTACTAGACATTGTAATATTGCTCACTTCTGAAAATGGAATGTACACCGTGGGCTTGGTGACGAAAAGGAAGCATCTGTCCAACGGATACAAATAGCCCTCTGACGCTTTCAATGAGCAGGAAACACCCCTTTGCATGAAACGTGACTGGAAAGATCCTGGAACAATGAGTCGACGCTCTGTCAAGCCTTTCAAGCAGTGCGCCACGACCAACTGGGTCTGTGTGTCATAGGACTTCTTCAAACGGTCCTTGTACTTCGATTCGTGAACATCGTTTTACCAGGAGGGTGCTTTCTCGGCCAGCAAAGTAACAGACAAAATATGGCCAAACAAAGCACGCTAGGTCGTTCTGCATGTGCATTTTATCGGGGAGATCCATGACTTTGGATTGTATGAGTAGATTAATGAGAATGAGAAGGAAACAGGAGAATATAATGTTACATTGAAATGACAAAAGAAAAAGAAAAAGAAGAAAACAAAGAAAAATTGCTTAAACATTATGTATTAGTTGATGTTTATGTAATCAAGTATTAATTACTGTCAGTGATTGAGTAGATGTAGTTGAGCATACGCATAATATCTCAAATAATGAGCTCAAGTTATAAATGAGATAATTCATTAAAAGAATAAATATTTAAATATAAATACAATTAAAAGTAATTTGTTGAGATTTTCTTTCAAATACAATCTATAACATTGTCAATGACTTAATTGCTTCGGCTTTTACTATAGAATTAGGTATCACTGATTACGTAATCACACTTTGATCACAGATATTTCTACACAAAATACAGAATATCAAAGTAATTTTCTTCTTCAAATCCACCACGAGCAGCCATGTTCGACTCAAGGATGACCTGTCGTTGACTATCAGTTGATTATCTGTGAAAGAACGAACCGAAACTACTCATATTTGGAAAACCTCCAAATAAACTCTATGCTATCTTTATTAGTATACTTTTTTATATTCTGAAATTCTCCACTAATTCTACTCCTGTGATTAAAGTCTCTTCTACTGTTCTCAACTATACTACTATACTACTACACTATACTACTACACTATACTACTACACTATACTACTACACTATACTACTATACTATTATAGTATTCTAAGACTGGTATACCTCCTTTTCATCTTGTATATTCTACTTATAATTTGTTTTTCTATTATGAAATTCTTATTCTGTAATTCTACTGCTCTTATACTATTCTTATTCTGGTATACGTATCTGTACTATTCTAATAATGTAATACTTTTTCACCACATCGTCGTCAATATACTCATTATGTGATTACGTAATTAGTTACGTAATCAACTACCTATTGTAGATGGAGGTAATAATCGAAACTATAAAAATTCGAAGGTTTCCACAGATACAACCCAGAAGGCTGATGTATTTGCGAAACTATGGAAAGTCCGAGGCTATCCTCCTTGTTGTTGGGGAGAAATCATATGGCACAGTCATGTGACCTTTAGCGGTGGGGCCACCGGTGGCACACAGCGACAGTTCCAACCACATCTTTTTCTGCCGCTCGAGGCTTTGCAATTAGATAAGCTATCATCATCAACGGAGCGTTGAATACAGCCCTTCCAGAGGTCGGGACAGCAAGCAAGAATTAGCTCTAGAATTGCCGGGCTTTTCTGCTCAATCAACAGACATTTAAGTCTCGATAAGACTAAATAGGGGTTCTATAGTTAAAAAAGTATTGGATAAATTTACTATCATTATATTATAGTATTCATTACTTATAGTACATTACTTATTGGATTCATTGTGCATTTCATTAATGAAATGATGAAATTACAGTAATCACTGATTATTGTAATCATATTCTATAGCCTTAGAGTATTCATTATATTATAGTATTCCTTATAGTACTTATATAAATTACTATCAAATATAGTATTCAAATATTCAAATATAGTATTCAAATATTCAAATATACTATTCAAATATTTTTCAAGTATAGTACTTATTATATTTTACTAGTCATTAATATCATTTTATTATAGTTATGGTATTTATTATGTAGAATTATTAAATTCCAGTAATTGGCTTAAAATTAAGGACTAGTATCCGTATTCATATCATCATCTGCAAGAGCTAGCGCTAGCAAAATTGCATCATACTTTATTAATCTTTCATAAATCTATTATGAATCTTTTAAATTTTTGAAACCTTTTTTTTAACTCAAATTTAAATTCATACTAACTTCTTTTTATAATTCATGAAGTTTTATTATTAACCTTCTTTAGACTTCTTCATTCTTTTTAAATTCTAAGTATTTAACATTTTTAAAAATTTATTCATAAGTTTTATTTTTTGATAATTTTTTAAACTTTAAATAGGAGCCTTACGATTATATTTTTAAACTTTGTTAGTAAATGAGGTTGTTCTTTATGTATATAAACAAGAACATATAACTATCTATATATATATATATAAACATATAAATATATTCTACCGATTTATAAGAATTTATCAATTTTTTGCTTCTTTCGAATTTTTCTTTACTTTTAATTTCCACGTTTTTTTAAATGTCTTTGAAATTTTTTTATAATTAAGTCTTTCTATTTTGTTTATTATATTACTATACTATATAACAATGCTACAAACATAAACTACTATATTATACTACTAGCATAAACTACTCTACAAATCCAAATCATCTAAAATTACTTGAAGATAACAGTGTATTGTAGCTTCTACTATCCATAGTATACCATACTGCATATTACACATAGTACACCACAGACAATTGTAGAGAAATATGGACCTTTTTAGAACTTTTTACGCCATTGGAAGCATTACATGTAAACTGCTGAAATCAATAACTACTTAAGTTATGCCCTATCTTATTATTCATCAGCGTATACTGCATATAACGGGATAATATATAGACAACCACTACGAAAACCAAATACCTTTCAATAGTAGCACTCACATACCATATTCTAGTCGTGTAGTAGCCCAATAATAAAGTCGTGATTAGTATAACGGTGTAAGTCTGGTACATTCACCAAATAGTGCAGTGAAAAACCCGTGCACCACACCTGCCTTAACCGGACACTTACCCCCCTTAATTTTTGTACCCTGACCTTGGAGAAACCCAAGAAGTATAATAGTGGATTGAGTAGAAGGCCAGGATTTCCATGAGGGCATTAGTTTAAAGAAATATCAAGTGGTTCAGGATTTGGTAATTGCAGACACCTCTCTTAACCGGATTTCGAAATCAAACCTACTACACCAAACACATAACCACAATACATTCACATAAGTACCATACACAGCACACACAGGCACTATAGATACCCTCCAAGCGATCCAAGAATAGCACGCCAACGACAGATGGTCTGCCTTGGTGGTGTACGGATGTCCTACATATAAACAAAAACATATAGACAAAAATTCTCATCATCAATTCCACAATATGACCCTCCGGACAGCCAGAACGCTCTACACAAGCGCCCGCAGACTTGGTGTATGGCAGGATTTCGCCAATAGAGCGGCTTCGCTTAAAATCAGCGACGAAGCGGTCCGCAAAGATCTTCTTCAAGGCATCGATAGCAAAATCGGACCAAAATCGCTTTTCCCCCCAGAACGCAGATCTAGTTATAGGTCACCAGAAGCCATCGATGAGGCATTCCAAGCAGCATATGGATTACTCGAAAAGGAAGGTGAATCCGCATATAAAGCGGGAGACTTGGTGGCAGGGGAAATGTACAACCCGGAGGTGCTCCATAACGTGGAGAATGGTCGCTTCGATAGTGGCGAACCAGTATATCGTCATTACTTGAAAAGGAAATGGGAAGCACGTGATTTGATGTTAACAATGCAGAGACTTGAACAGCTTCACGTGATTCCGGATACTATGGGGACGTTGGAGCCGCGGGCGGATGTTCAGGTTAGATTTGGCCATAATACACGTGGGGAATTTGCCTCTTGGGTTGAGCCAGGGACGGTGATGCCGGCATTTGCTGTGGCTACACCACCAACTATTAAAGTGCAGGAGTTTGAAGTTCCGAAGGGATTTTCCGGGCTTTATACTGTTGTTGTGGTTAATCCGGATGTGCCCAATGTGCAGGATAACTCATTTCAAACCCAGTTACAGTATGGGCTTCATAATGTTCCCTTGAATTATGTGGCTAATGAGATTGGACCGGCGCAATTGCTTGCCGATCCTGAGGTTGTTTTCCGTCCTTATACGCCCCTAGTTCCAGAGAAGAATGCACCCATGCAAAGAGGATGTTTATGGGTATTCAGACAAAAAGACCGCATTGATGCTTCTGGAGAAGGCGAAGGAAATTTCGATATTCGAGAATTTGTCTCTCGTCATGGTTTAGATGCTGTTGGAGCCCATGTTTGGCGTCAAGGTTTCGACCGGTCAGTGAATGAGGTTAGAAGACAATTTGGACTTCCTCAAGGACGTGTTTTTTCTCGTGTTCGTGGCGACCGTCCATACGGAGAGTCTGTCAACTAGGAGCTTGTAAATATGAATAAAGTGGAGAGTACATTGTGGGAGGTGGTGAAGATTCCTGTATATAGCCCATTAATATTATATACAGGACATCACCAAAAAACGAACAACAAGATTTAGTAAATACTATGGCCGTTTCTGATGGAGAAAAACGTCTGCGGCTCCAAGAGCAGCGATTGGAGCTTCTCAAACCTAATAAACGGGCATGGGAACAATCACGTGATGGGCAAATCAACCCCGTAACCAAAAAAGATTCCCTGTTAAAGAAACATTCCAGTCTTATTAAGAGACTCAAAGCGTCCATTTCTGCCGATACTGAGTCATCACTTTTAGCCGATATTCAAGCTCTTTCTTTAGAAAAGTATTTACTGGAGATTGTGGCTTCAACTTTTGAAGGGATTTGCAAAGTGGGCAAAAGTGATGATATCATGCCAGCAGCGGTAGTTATTCTGGCTTTACATCAAAGATTATGTCCTGATTTTACCACAATATTCTTATCTATGATAGTCAATGCCATCTGTGACAAAGAGCATCCCGACTTGGCCTTTCGTCAGCGGTTTTTACTAAGAATCGCCATGGAGCTTTATCTTACTGGAGTTTTTCCGGATTTATCCCATTGTGACGTTACATCTTTGAATTCTGTTGGTGTACGGCTTTTTCGGAAGTTTCCAAATGATCCGGCCATTTTGCCTTTATTGAAGGATGTGGCTGCTTATGATTTTGAGGAGGGGAAAGGGTTGCCGGCGGTGGCTGCGTTGGTCAAGAGGTTTTCTCCTGAGGGCGCCTCTCCCGAGGGCGTTAAGCCCGAGGGAGAGCCAGGCCCTGACTCAAAAGACTCAGACTCGACAGGCTCAGCCTCGACAGGCTCAGCCTCGACAGAGGCTGGAACAAAGACTTCAGACTCAAAATACCCAAGCTCAAAAGAGCCTAAATCGTCACATGACTCAGAATCAGGTGAAGAGCCTGCAAAATCAGACTATGGAGAGTCTGGTTTGGGTTCCAACTCCCTCGTTGCCTCGGGAGTTGGTCTCGGCTTTGCCTCGGGAGTTGTCAAAGCATACACGCAAAAATGCTTCCAACTCCTCATCAACACCCACGAAAAAATCCAAACCCTACAAAAACGCCACCGAAAAGCTATGATCAGAACAGGCCACGTGCTACCGGAAATCCAGGAACCGCTCGATTCGGCAATCCAGCTCCGAGACCAGCTTATGTCCGGTTGTAAGGTTCTAGCGGCCGGGTTGTCTCTACAAATGCCGGAGTTAACTGATAACTCCGAAGATAACTCCGAGGATCCCCTGCCAGTGGTGAAAACCCCAGTGGCATCTGCAGAAACGGGTGCTTGTTGGGACGATGCACGTGAGCGGGATTTCTATACACAACTTCCTACTAGTGACGACATTGCTGCCGCCTCTGGCGAATCTTCCGGCTACATTGGCCTCACCGAGGGCGAAAGCGTGTCACGGTTTCTCGGACTTCTAGAGGAAATATCCGATAAAACCGTTATATTCCGCGCACATGACCTTGTTCACGTGATCCCAAGAAACAAGGCCACCAAGAGTCGACTTCTCCGGTTTCTCCTCGAAACAAAAAGAGTCGACAGTCTTGCTCTTTACGCTAAGCTTCTTCGTGTGTGTCAGCCGCACGTGGACGATGTTGTTGCCGAATTAGGCGAGTCTTTAGATCGGTCGTTCCGGTCGCTGATGAGGCGTGACGTGATCAATATCAAGAATTTGGTGTTCTTCGTTGAACTTGTCAAATTCAAGTTACTCCCATCTCACGTGATCTTCCATAAGATCCGCCGGATGACGCTTAATGTGCAAGGAACGGCTAATATTGACATTTTGCTGATTTTCTATGAAAGATGTGGTCGTTTCTTATTGGCAGATCCGGAATATTCACAAACCACACGTGAGATGTTGGCGTTATTGAACGAACAAGCGAAAAGTCCAAAACTTTCCATTAACGAAAAATTGGCTCTTCGAAATACTTTCCTCATTCTTGATTCTCTTCAAAATGCTCCGCTGCCAAAACAGGAATCTGCATCCGCTCCTCCGTCTCCTCGTGCCCTTTTCGTTACCTCCGTTTTGAAAAGACTCCTCCCACATTTCGGAGTTAAGCATGCATCGAGAGTTCTCTCAAAAATTGACTTTTCCTCCGATATCTCCGCTTACCATGCCCTAATATCAGTTTATTCCAGACCAGAAGAAGCCGGTCTAGACCGTCTTGATGGCTTAGCTCAACTTTTACTCGTTTTAGGGCGTCAAAACACATTCTTGCCTTCTAGAGTGGTGGATTCTTTATCGGAAAAAGTGACCCGAGGCTTAGAACTCGATGATTATCGTCATAATATCGCCAGAATTGCCCAAATGAAACTTTTTGCTTCCCTTTTCGTCCATCACGTGCTTGATTTACGTTGTCTTTTCGATTTATTATTCAGAATCGTTTGTCATGGCCACCAAAACAATTTACCAATCCCTGGTTCTCTGAATCCGTTGGATCAACCGGACTCTTATTTCCGCATCAGTATGTGCTGTACGTTATTGTCAGCAGTTTCATTTGTGCTGATTTCAAAGGCAAAACTTCTAAACGGCGGTTCCAAGACTCTTGAAGGATTTCTTGTGTTTTTCCGTTATTATATCTTCACTAAAAATGTTCCATTGCCACGTGAAATTCAATTTGCCGTTGATGACGTTTATGAAAAGTTCAATACCGTTTCTGTGGCTCCAATTGAGCCATGTGAGGATTTACGCTCAGCAGTAATGGCATTGCAGTTGTTTAGTCGGTCCGGAGATAACGGAGATAAGGATACCTCCAACGACAACAACTCCGGCAACGACAACAACTCCGGCAACGACAACAACTCCGGCAACGACAGTGAAAGCGACAGTGAGTCTGAGTATGATTTCAGCGATGATTCAGAAAGCGAAGATTCAAGTGAAGAAAGTGAGTCTGAAGATTCTGATTCTGATGAAGATATTGATGAAACTATCGATAATGAAGACGAAGTTGAAAGTGAAGAAGAACCAATGACAGAATCCAGGGACAAAATGTATCGAATTGAGCAAGAAAAACGATTTGCTGAAAGTATCGATGCTGGAATTCGTGAAGCAATGAGTGAAGCTGGATGTGGAAGTGGAAAAAAGACATCATCACTTAGAATGCCTGCACCTTCGAGTGTTGTTGAAGATAATTCTGCACCTTCAACACCAAATGGAGTTCGGTTTAATTTTCTCTCTCGTTCAAGCGGTGTTCGGGAAATGCAATTGCCTTCAGATAATGAATTTGTGGGAAGAGTTATGAGAGAGCAACAAGCTCAGAGAGCGAATCGGGATAAGATTATGAGGTTGGTGAATAATATGGAGTAGCCAGACAAGACAGACGAGCGATAGCGAGTCTGGCTATGTTGTTGGAAAGCGACTATGTTGTTGGAAAGCAAAGGTACCAATGAATGCTATCGCTCGTCTGGCTATGTTGTTGGAAAGCGACTATGCTGTTGGAAAGCGAAGGTGAATGTGACCTGTTTGTATAATCTGACTGATTTGATCCATTTGACCTTAGTCAAGAATGATAGCATAAAGAAAGTCTGGAAGTGAGATGACAATGGTAATAGTCTTGTTGATGATCCTGAGCAAACCAGAAGCATACTGCCAGACTCTTGTCTCAGCCATGATTTGGGACAATTCGATTGTCAAGATTCTGGCGAAGGCTTTAGTAAGGTAAGCCAATTTGGTAGCAATTGGTCATATTTGGACAAGTCTGATTTGGTATGTTTGTTTCTTGGTTGTCAGAGGATGCTGAATTCATAATTAAGCAGTTGAAGCTAAACCAATGGCTAATCGATAGCATAATTTCTCCTGATTTGTAGACACTGATAAAGTTCATTCCGATCATATCCTAGGTCAGTTAAACCAAATTATCATTTGTTGAAGTTCAGTATTTTGGACCATTTGACCAGAATCCTTGATCTAATAGATAATCTCTTGAGATTTTGGTTCACCACAGTAGTTTTCTAACCTTGGCCTCGAACCATCTAGCATCTAATGAGATTCATGTTTCTGAAGCTTATGATCTTCTGTGAGGCTTCAGATTAGCTTGATCCAGGGAACAAAAAAGGTTATTTTAACTAAATTTTCATCTCTTAAGCTCCTGAACGTTATCATCATTTAGCTTCGAAGCTCTGGATTCCTCTTTATAGCTTAATTCCCTCCTTAACCGCAGAGATTCAAGCATGTATTCTGGAAGCTTCCTTCAGATCTAACAACAAGGCATCCCCCGGCCTTATGAATCAGTTGGCCTTAATAAAATGAAGCGTTAACGATTGAGCTTCTATTGTTGACACTCAAATGTTGATATGGTTGAAATCGTTTGCTGATGATATAATTGTTATGCCATGGAAGCTTATGCCGACGGTACCAAATGCTGTCATCTCCAACACAATAACGACAATAATGACGTCAAAATGGACATGCCATTATGTTCGTTAACGGTTGATGACGTAATCAATGCCGATACCACAATTAGACATACCAGCAACACGATTTAACATACCGAGAACACAATAATTGATATGCCGTCAACGCTGACGCGTTAACGGCAACCGTTAGCGAATCTCCACCATCACAACCGTAATATCATCCTCCTTGCCTCCCAAATACCTCTGCCCCGTAAGCCTCGAAAGCTCTTGTGCAAAAGCACTGGGAAAATTCTGATCACGTGACACCTTGACCACTTCAGAAACGTAATTAGAAGCCACTTTATCCAACAGAATGCCCTTTTCGTGCTGGTCACGCATAAAAACCTCTGTATCCTGCGGAACAACATTATCAGTGACACCGTCGGTGGCAAAAACCACAATATCACCTTTTTGCAATTGCCATTGGTACGAGTCACATTGTTTTGGTGTGTCTATAATGTACCGTTTTCCTTCACGTTCTGCTGCGTGCAAAATAGACTGTGGAATCTTGGCTAATTGGAACGGGGTATTGAAATTATGAGTCTGGAAATGAGTCTCCTCGACCAACTTGAAGTCCCGGAAAACACCACACCACGAGTCACCCAAGTTGGCCACTTTGAGCTGCCTGTCCGGAGAGAGAATACCCCAGCAGGCAGTAGTACCACCAATTTCCACTTTGGGAGACTTGGTCACGTGATCAAAGGCTTTTTCAAGTAATTCTGCTGGAGTTATTGCGGACACGTCACCAGAAGCCTCGAATATCTCCTTGGCACTATGACAAAGCTCTCTAGAAATGGCCGAAGAGTCATAACCAGCCTCAGCCCATCCACCAACTCCATCAGCCACACCAAGGGCCACGTGACCATGATTTTTCGGTTCAGAAACGAATAAACTATCTTCACCGGTTGGGGATAATTCTGCTGGAGATTTTTCCTTGGACCGAAGAAACATATTGGATTTTTCTCTATTTTTAGCCTGGAACGCCACCGCCACTTTGAACCCGTTAAATCTATCAAAAGACGACGGGTCGTAATTATACGATGCAAACGACGACGAAGTAACTGATCCACCGGGAGTAGGAAACGTCTGAGCCGCCGATGAATCGTTGGCGGACTTGGAATGGCCATATTGCTTGTAGGAGGAGTTGTGAGTGGAGAATGCCCGGAGATTTCCGGAAGATCCCGGGATTCCCGGGATTCCCGTTGCCCGGAGATTCCCGGGACGAGCGTTCCCAACAAGAATACGCTTAGTAACTATGGATAAAACCATGGCGAAAACGAAAAGGAAAATGTAGCTTCTTCTCATGGTTGAAATTGGTTTTTAACAGGGGCGCGGATTCCGCGCGCGGCTTTCCAATCTGCCTGCATCAATGAGGTCTGATAACGTCCATTCACCGGTGATTTCAAGTCAATGGCATGCCATTGCTTTGATTTTGAGCTTTGGGGCTCGTCCATTGGCATTCACCCTACATTTTGATGGTATAATCTGATCAAATATTACCCGATTAGGAAAAATCCATACACCATGATGTTCTATGCAGTACGTCCAATAATACCTGGTACACAATAAAGAGCCTTTGATGGTTGTTTTACGACTACTAGAAAATTACGGGTAATCTGGACTGATTTTGAAATCAGTGTATCCCAGTGTTCTACATCAGTGCATCCCGTTTATAGGCTACTGTAATTCAAATGCTACAGTGAATTTCAATATATTGTTGAAATGTCTCATTAAACTAGCATGAATATCTTGAACTGTCCATTATTATTGTGAAATCATCGTGGACAGTCATCATCACTTTTTGAAATGCTCCTGTCATCATCACATTTCTGAATGAAATAGTGATCTGGAATATCCTAAAACTCATTCTCCATGACTTCTCTTAAATAAACTTTCAATAGTACGGGTAAATTTGCACTTGGCTTTCACTTTAGGCTTCCTCCACTCAAAAGCTCTCTTGAATCTTGCCAATGCACCCTTTGGCTTCTCTTTGCCTTGGCGTTTCTCATCTTTGTTCCATTCATATTCTCCATAAAATGTCTCTGCTTTTTCAAGAATATCATGTGATTCAGCAATGGCTCTTTCCACCTGGTCAAGTTGCCGTGCCATATCCTGATATTCTCTTCTCACAGAAAGAAGATCTTCATCAACCAGGTCAATATCCACTCTCAATTGGTCCAAATGATGAGTGTCTGATGGTTCATCCTTCTGTGATTCGGCCGGAGGTGCTCCTTGACTCAGGGAGTTTTCACCATCTGCCATATTTCCCGAACTCTCGTCATCTGCAATTGCCAACACTCTGTCGATATTTCCCCTATCGCCACCATTGAGAGGCCGGTTTGCACCATTGTTCTCACCACACCCATCACGGCAGGTATTGCTATCCCCGCCATTTTCAGAGACACGTGTTTCGCTAGTAGCCTCTTCACTGGTGCTATTCCCGCTATCAGAAGAGCTAGTACCCTCTGAATCAGTCTCGGTAAGTGATCTCAACGATGTACCGGTTGTTCCAGATGACGACTGATGACTGCCAGATGTTCCAGTATGTGGATCAATATCTGGCTGAAGATCCACCGGAGCAGGTGGCTGAGGCAATAAAAGTGGCATTGACCAGCTTGTCCGTGTTGTATCCAGACCAGTATCCTCTGGAACAGGCTCATTAAGAATAGAACCTTCACTTGATTTCTCCAGAGTACTCATGACAACTGACCGTTTACTTTGCATACCACGAGTACTGCTTCCTCCACTCTGTGATCCCCCTGAATTGTCAGAAAACATCCCGTCAAGGTAGCTTCTCAGAGTAAGAAACCGGTGCAACTCTTCCCGGACAATATTAGGCTCCAAAAAGCCCTGTGGGGGTTGATTCAGGGGCTGAGGCTGGGAATTCTCACCCGGAGAAGTTGCTGGTGGACTTCTTATACTATCAAGAAGACGACGGACTTCCCAACGGGCACTTGAAAGGTACCCATTACGGACTTCAAACCGTGGAGGAGGAGGCAGGGGTTGATGACGGCGACGACGACGACGGGTATTTTCTTGTGATTGTGGCGGTGATGGCGGTCTTGGACGTGGCTCATTTTGATGGTTGGAAGAATCCATCAAATACCGTCTTCCTAATGAAGCACCAAGTGGCGCCACCTGATAACTTGTAGATGGTAATGGGAATCTTTGGCGATCAGACATGACTTATTGAATGGCGCCAAACAATTGATTGATGATTGATGATTGATGATTGATGATTGATGATTGTTGGAAATGGCAAAAGTGTATAATCAATTGGAATTTGGGAATTCATGGTCCAGAAATATCCAGCAGAATATATCCATCCTGCCACGTGGGCGGGTATAAGACTTGCTATATTTCTTGCATTATTGCAACTGGTGTAGGAAATAGAAAAAGAAGTAGTTGGTCCGGAACTAAAACTGCAATTCGTGCTCTATAGAAATGATAGGCACGTGATTAAAGATCACGTGCCCGCTACATACCTGTTTCGCCTCTGCACCTAAAGGAAACGGCAAGTAACTACCCTGGAATATCCATGTAGACTGCAGTAGGAACTACAAATCTCGAAGACTAAACCGGTGTACGGGTAGTTAACCATTGGTGTACGGGTAATTGACCATTGTGTACGGGTGTTTGGCATGGTGTACGGGTGTTTGCCATAGTGTACGGGTGTCTGAACAGTGGATATAGCCTTTGAGACTAAGAAATCATGAAAGCTAGTTCATGCTGTAAATACTGTATATGCTAGCGTCAATGATTAGTGGTTGCGTGGTCAGCCCGTAACCACGAAAGATCATTGATTACATAATCAAGCGGTAATGGTACCGTGAACGGGTAAACCCTGACAGATTATTGATTACATAACCATTCAGTTTATGATTACATAATCAGGTGTGTGAAACAATGATTACGTAATCAATAAAAATCTAATAGTCAATTTGAAAACCCAGCCACACTCGCAAGCTTCCCGCCTCCTTCATAGAGTTTCCTCAAACTTTCATCCATAAATATTTGTACACTTTCAATGTGAAATTCTCCTTCAGTCAAGGTGTACGGATGTTCAAGTGCCAATCAAGTTTGTGTAGGAAAAGTGAGGGAGGAAGTGAAAAACAACAAAAAAAAAAAAAAAAATTCATCCAAGGATCCTTAAAATCTATTCACGATTCCTAGAATAATCGTTACAATTTAAAAGAATCCAAAAAAAATCCCCTTCAAAAATCCAATAATGTCATCATTTAACGTGTTAAGATATTCCGCCCTTGGAGCTGGTATTCTTTATGGTGCTGTTCACAGATACAATTTGGAATCTGCTGCTAGTCAAGAAGAAAAACAAGCTAAGTTTAATCAAGAAGCTAAATTGATCAGAGAAGCCAAGGCTGAATACGCCAAGTTGCATGCTCCAAAGAAACAAGAATCTTCTGTTACATCTGTCAACTTTGAGGATCCAAATGTTGATTTTGGTAAGGTTTTGGAATCTTTGGTTCAAAAGTTGGAGTAAACGATGTGCTAAATATAAAAAATCGTTCATTAGTTCCATTCACTCCCCCCAGCAATTCATTTCTTTCTTTGATTTCTGTTTTGCTGCTTCCGGTGTGGTTATTTATCCATACTGCTTTGTGGTTTCTTTGCTGGTACTAGCAAACGATCCACTTCCCATTTATAATAAAATAGCTCTTAACCTTGACCGTTACTTTTGTAGTGTAAATGTTCTGTGAAAATAGATCTCTGATTGGTCGATGGTCACGTGATGCACCCGTACACCATAACACCTACAATTTCGGTTGTAACTGCATGGTTCCAAACCGTGACGAAGACCGTGGCGAAGACCGCGCCAGACCATGACTCCATTTCATTTCGCCGCCATCAGTGAACTCGTCTTCCGGCCACTTCTTAATCATCGTTCATATGCAGGATTATGTTGATTTCCAACTATAGTATCTTGTATCTAAGTATAGTACCCTGTATAGTCTTTTTTATATTATCTTGTATATTGCTGGTATAGCTTCTAGTATCGTGCCATATTGTATCTTGTCTAAGTATACCTGAAATCCATGATTTCTGTTCATTATGTGCAGGACTCTATCTGTATTAGAAGCATAGCAGAAGAGTGAAGAAACCGTCAGATATTTATAAGCTTTAAACAGAAAGATTTGTTCAATTTAAGGGGTTTGTCTATTTTGGTTACTTTAGGAAAAAACAAGTTATACAGACTTGGAATGTAAATGTTACGTTAAAAAATGGTTAGATCACGTGATTATGGTTAAATATATGGTATAGATAGTAGAGATGTAGATATGATATTTAGTGGATAAGATCTCAAAATGATATTAAATAAATACTATAAGATCTCAAAATGATATTAAATAAATACTATAAGATATTTAAAAAGATATTAAATAAATAAGTAATAATCTGATATCTTAGTTAATAGTAGTCTAGTACACCATGCTAGTAGTGTAGTACACCATAGGCACTAGCCTATTACACTGGATTTATAAATGTAATGTAGTCTTTTGAATCTAAGTTGTTGTTTTAATATTTATACACCAGTACACCAAAGAAGACGCCTGTATATAAATCCTAAGTTCTTGGTCAAAAGTATGCTAAAACAGACAAAAATGGGTTCAAAAAGGTGTACTTTGACGAATTTTATCTTTATTAGGAAGAGAACTTTTTAAATTGAAGTCATGTAGTACATTTATATGCAGGATTCATTATGATTTTCATAAATTTTAAAAAGACTCTTTATTTAGAATGTAATAGTCATATTTGTTACTTTTTCAAAGAGGTACTGGTCTTTCTCATTATAATAGATTTTACAACCTTTTACTCTTTTGAATAAACTAGTCAAATTTGTCAATTTTCCTTTGGTGTACTGGTGTCAATTATGGTCCATAGTTAAGCTCTCATACAAATATTGCAAAATTAGCACAATTAACCACAAATACTCACAAAATAATGATCTATTTTCAGGTAATTTTAGGTTCAAATAATCATCAAAATTAATCCTTATATCATTTGAATTTTTGGCGGATTTATATAGAGAATTTATTAATCAATATTGGCATTTATTTAATAGACAATTTTTTATAGATGCTCTAATTTATAGTCTAGTAATTAAATTAATTAATCAGGATTAAAATATCTATTTTCCTTCTATACACTATTCTACACTATTCTATACACTATTCTATATTTATTCTATATTCTATATTTATTCTATATTCTATATTTATTCTATTTATTCTTTACCATGATTCTATCCTCTATTTTATACCCTGATTCTTCCATTCTATGGTTTATATACAGGTATGTCCTTTTTGTATACAACATATTCTATTATTAATTCTGTAGCCTAAGTTCATGAATTGCTTCTATTAGATAGTCAGCTTAATCTAGCCATTATCAGCAAAAAACTGGTGTTTATGGACAATGTAGTGAATTATAAGGTACAACCATTCATTAATGCTTAAATAAAATACAATACATTTCTCACTCAGATTTCTTAAATGATCCTGAGTGAGTAGATAATAGCTAATATTTAGTAGTTAATAAATAATAGTTAATAACTAATAGTTAATAGTAGATATTGAGTAATTAATAATGGGTACGTAAAAGTGGGTGTTTAACAGTAAATATCTATAAGTTAATGTTGAAAACTTTATATTTAGTACTTAATATTTAATAGTAAATATTTATTTGATAGAATTGTGTAGTGAATAGATATTAGTCAATAGATAATAGTATATTTGAAATCTGCTTACGTAATCAGAGAGATAAAGGATATTATCAAAGAATTTAAAGGAAATACAATCAGATAATCCAGAGACATTATAGAGGTCATTGTCAAAATTCATTTATTATTGTTAGTATAGAATGTATATATAGTAATATTGTATAGAATGTATATATAGTAATATTGTATAGTAATAGTATAGTGAGACTTGAATCATTATAATTGAAAATGATATAGTTAAAAGAAATAGTCTTCCCTGTTGACATCGAATTTGATTTGGTAATATCACATTATTCTAGTCCATCCGTTCTTAGTTTATATAAACCCGTGCACCAAAACATTGTAGAGTATAATAAATTATAATTATATGCTGGCTTAAGCTATAGTATATAAACGGATGAAATATTCCACTATAGTTCATAACTTCATATAACATCATATAACTTCATATAACTTCATATAACTTCATATAACTTCATATAACTTCATATAACTTCATATAACTTCATATAACTTCATATAACTTCATATAACTTCATATAACTTCATATAACTTCATATAACTTCATATAACTTCATATAACTCCATATATAGAAACCACGAACGAAAACCAAATATCCTGAGCTAATCATTGTTACTATTATCCCTGCTTATACTGAGATATCTATAGTCCATTTAGATTATCATACGGTAGTGAATATAGTATAATGTCTTTGTATCTACTTTGGTATGGTTCACGAGGAATATTACATTTGAAAAACATCCGTGCACCACACCTCTGTTATCCGGACACTTACCCCCATTGATTTTGATCCCACGAGTTTCTAGAGTTTTAAAAGCAGCATCTATAGGATATACAGAGATTCAGGATAGACATGAAACTTTTAGATTTAAAATTTGTGGAATATTACAGGCTCTAATAAAAAGCATACACCTCTCCTATCCGGACATCAGTACACCATGAGATATACCAACACGTAGAATTTCTGGTATATTCATATATTAGTATATTAACTACGTAATCAGAGATATAGTCAGAGATCATAGATGTTATGTTTTTGTTTACATAATCAAGATTATAGGACAGCTTGGTTCTAATGCTGATTACATAATCAAGATGTGATTTTAAATTATCTGAGATGGTAAAGGTGTGATCAAAATTTACAGCGTAAGGAGAAGTTCTTCGACTACATAAAGGCATTAGATTGGGGTTGATTACGTAATCAAATATAGCCTTGATTATATAATCAGAGATTATGGTACCAATGAGTGTTTACTTAATTATCTAGGTAATAAGTCAGGTAGCAACCGCTAAGATCGTTGTTTAAGAATTTTGCAATTGAGACCCGTAGAAGTCGTTATGTTGCAGTTTATGCTCAATATTATACCTGTATCATGCTACAATCTGCTATCTAGAAATCACTAATAAAAACGATCCATCTTGCATAGAAGCCAATATAAGTAATAAAAGGACATAGTCACGTGATAAAATATAATTGAAAAATCACCAACAAGAAGAAGATTAAGGATCGATGGTGACGTCGACAGTTTCTTTATTCTGTTCAGGAGATTCAGTGGATTCAGGCAAACAAGATGCTATTTTCTTTAAAAGTACCTTGACGTTATTATTTGCTTTTGTTGATGTTTCCATGAAAAACTTTACTGCCATTTGGGGGTAATGTGCAGTCTATCTTAGAAACATCCGTACACCAGTTTACCTCAGGTCAATCATGCCCTCTGATATTTGCACCCATTTGGCTCAAGTAGACTCAAATATAGTGCTACCACGTGTTCAGACCACCCAGAGTTACTCTAGATCCAATTAGAAGTTGGGAAACCTAATGAACACATACATTTTATTATGTCCTGCATATAGATGTTTTTTGGGAATAATTGCTAATGAATGGGTAGAGAAGCCACAGAGAGCAGAAATGCCAGAATAAGTTATAATGTAAGTAGGTTTGTAGTGTCGAGGTGGGCTATTTCTGAGTTCTGATCTAGCACGTGTTGAACACGTGCTTTAAATCTTGATACCACGTGCCACGCACCTGCCATTAAGCAAGTAGTCACGTGCTGCGCACGCGACTACTAACACTTCCCACCTCACCATCAACAACTCCACCTCATGTCTGGCGAACTCTGCTGTCCCATCTGCTCGGAGCAGATGGTCACGTTGGCCCAGCTAAACCAGCACATTGACGATGCTCATTCCGGCGAGCGTCTGGATACAACCAATCTTTCCCCGCCGGTTAAAAAATCCATTGAATTGGATCTTCACGATGGAAGCTTAGAATTTGGACTTAGCGATACTCGGAGAAGCCCGGAGCAAACCGGAACCTGTCCCGGAGATAAACTTACTAGACGTCACTGGCAGCATCCGCTGTCGGGTGGACGGAACATTTGTCGGCAGAAACATTGTGGCAAATCACTAAATGTTAAAAACGGCGTGGTCAATTGTCGAAAATGTGGAAGATTATTCTGTAATCAGCATACAGGATTTGTTTGCCGATTAGCCAATGGTGTTGCACCGGATTTTCTTCCTCAATATTCCGTTAATAAGGAAGGTGTATTTGTTCGATGTTGTGAGCGGTGTTTTGTGAATAAACCGCTTTTCCGAGCGGGCACTCGAGTTGGCGGACGGGAATTGACGGATCAATTTTTTAAAGCTCGTCGAAAAGCTGGAGAAAATCGGGTTTTGGCTCGAGAATCCGTTCAACGCCGCTTTATCAAACTTGTGAACCTTCTTGCATCGGATTTTCTTTGGCATTACGAACACCGTCGAAACGTTTGGCAAATGGTAACGGCACCAGCTGCTCCATTTACCCGAGAGTCTATGCTTGAGGCCCAGAAGGCCATCGTGGGCGTGGATAATTGGCAACATGATGAAGACGTCACTCATTGCCCTATATGTTTTAGCCGATTCTCCTTCCTAATTAGGAAACACCATTGTCGTCTCTGTGGAACCATCGTTCTGGATTCTTTACTCGCAAACGATACTCCTGCGACCGCCTGTTCATTGGAAATTCCCGTGGCCGTCCTAATGGAACGTCTTCCACACTTGAATTATTCTCGTCACGTGACCAACAATTGGCTGCTAATACTTAATTCTGCCGACCCTGCCCGGTCGCCATTTGCCACCCGACTCTTCTTCCGTTGCTGTCGGACTTGCAAAAATGCACTTCTCCAAGGAGTGGGGTTATCTCCGTCGCCGGACCCTTCTTCGGAGCGGCTTTTTGCCGTTTACGGCGATCTCCTCGTGATCAAGCACTCTATCTTAGCTGTTTTGCCCCGCTATGGGGCGCTCATCTCCGATAACAACGCTCCGGATAATACTGCCACCAATATCTTGCGTGTGCGGCTTGTGAAGCATCTCAAAGATTTTGAGATTGGCACCAAAGATTTCCGCCAGGAGTTTTTCCGGTATGACGCTGCATCATCATCATTTTCTCCCACAGTTTTTCCGACCCTCACCACAAATATCTATAAATCTATTGTTGTATTTCTTCAGGAATCACTTGTTGAATTCAAACAATATAACGAAAAGTTTTCTGCAAATGAAAAAGCTCGTCTTGCTGGCCAATTGGGCGTGGATCCAAGCTCTGGCGGAACATCGTTATCTCCGACTCCGGCATTAGGATCTCCTGCATCTCCTGCTAAGCCAACTTTAACTAAGAAAGAGATCCGCGAGATGCGTGAGGAGTTGATGGTAGTCAATGAGCAGAAATTCTTAGTGGAACAGCAAATCGAATCTGCAAAGCAGTTGCGTCGGTTGGACGAGGTGCAGGCATTGGGGGTTAATGTGGGAGAATTGGAGAAAAGAATTGCCGAGTTAGATGAAGCCTTGGGGGAATTTGCTTTTGAGTGAGGTTCCCCCACCGAATGTGGGGGCGACTATGCATAGTGGGGGTACTATGCGTCGTGGGGGTCACCTCCCCCCACGAGCTTTCTCCCGTATACTACCCTTCGCCTAGCTTTCTGTCGTGGTCGTTTCCACCTTCTAAAAGATGTTGTCTTGGTGACTTCATACGAGTCATTCCTATCTTCAATAGGTGGTGGGGTTTCATCATTCGAATCTCGGCAAATCCTCAAAACCACTTATCAACGATACGTCGACAAAGGCTCAAACCAGTTCCACACAAAAGTGCTGATTTACGATATCTTTCTTCCCCAGATCACGTTGATCCCCCACGTTACCCCGCGTTCTCATTGAAAATGAGATGTTTCTAATGCATTTCCTGTATTATATACAGGACAAAGGTTATATTGTGCATAAATTTTGTGGGGAGAAGCAAGAATAGAAACCACCAAAGCATATAAAATGCAATGATTCCGGAAAAGGCAGCCTTCAAGCAACATGATTGAAGATTTTGAATCGAAACCAGAGGTACAATATGTATCTTCTGTGGAAAGCTATGAGAAAAGTGAATCCAACCAAGTTAACTCGGAAAAACTATCATCAGCCGCATCGGAAAAACTGCTCAAGGAAAAATGCTTAGCCGTTCTCACAATGAAAAAGCTTTTTGAAAAGGTCGAAGATAGACCAACACCGCTGGCGGTGTACAATTGGAGAGTGTACGGAATGGGAATTGTTGCATCTACAGCAGCCATAATTATTGGCTACGACGGCGGATTTATCGGCGGAACTGTTGCTATGGACTCATTTAAACAACGGTTTAATTTATCCGGAGATGCTCACTCGGATTATATTATTTCTAACGTTATCTCCGTTTTTCACGTGGGTTGTTTCTTTGGTGCATTAATTTCTTACCCATTCTCGTACTATTGGGGCCGAAGAATCCCACTAATGGTTGCTGCTCTCTTGATTACCGCCGGATCGGGAATCATGCTTGCCTGCTCTAGGGAAGAATCTGGGTTGGGTCCATTATATGCAGGACGGACTATTGCCGGATTAGGAATTGGTTTTTCCACCAATTTAACCCCTGTTTACCTTAGTGAAATCAGTCCTCCAGCGGTCCGTGGACGCATTATTGCCATGTTTGAAATTGGTTGGCGTTTTGGTGATCTTATTGGATTCTGGATTAATTACGGAATTTCTCAGCATATTCCCTTTTCGGATAAACAATGGATTATTCCCTTTGCCGTACAGCTTATCCCCGCCGGGATGTTCTTCGTTGGCAGCTTCGTCATGATTGAAAGTCCTCGTTGGCTTTTTTCCGTCAATCGTACGGAAAAAGCTATGGAAAATTTATGCTGGTTAAGAAATCTTCCTGCAGATAATGATTACATAATCTATGAGGCGGAACAAGTTCAGCTGTCGATTGAAAGGCAAAAATCCACTGTTGGCTTGGGACTTATGGATCCATTCCGTCAAGTTTTCGATTTTTCCGATATGCGAATCTTATACCGGTTGTCGCTTTCTTGTTCTTTATTTCTTTTCCAGAATTTCCTCGGAATTCAGTCTATTAACTACTATTCCCCCAAAATCTTCTCCAGCCTCGGAGTTAAGGGTACAAACTCCACTCTATTATCTACAGGTCTATTTGGAGTGGTCAAATTTGTCTGCACTTTTCTTTATATCCTCGTTGTTGTTGATAATTTTGGCCGTCGGAAACCCTTTATTATTTCGTCCTGCATATGCTCCATTTGTTTCTGGTATATAGGCGGATATTTGAAAGTCAATGATCCTACACAACCTGGCGTCGATGCTGGCCCTGGAGGAACTGCTGCTATTGCCATGATGTACATTTGGATTGCTTCTTTCATTCTTGCCTGGTCCGGTGGTCCATTTATTGTGGGAAGTGAAATTTTTGATCAAAATATCCGCTCTTTTGTGCAGTCCATAAATGCTGCAGTATCTTGGGTACCAATTTTCATCATGTCAAGATGGACAACAAACATGATCCGGACCATGCATTACGGTATATACTTTTTCTTTGCATCTTTAGCCGTTTTGTCCATTGTTTTCGTGTTTTTCTGCATTCCTGAGACAAAAGGTATAGCTTTGGAGGATATGGACCGTCTTTTTGACCCTAAATTACCTGCCCGCAGGGCCCATAAGGTGGTTATGGCTCATGCTAGACACGAAGCCCGGTTTCAGATCGATGGGAATTGATGCGGGGAAGGTAATCCGGATCAATTAATTTTTTTCCGAGATCATCAACTTCACGCTTCTGTGCGCCATTCCTAAACTGCAAATGTACCCCAGTCCACCAGCACCATAATTGTGGATTATTGGACCTAACGGTGCATTTTCTCTGTCTATGCGGACACCGCCGCTTCTAGAAGGACGGGCCCCAGCGACTTGTCGGATTATCTCTGGGCGCGAGGAAATGTCGTTCTGCAACAGTATTTCCGGACAGAGGCTTAGGGTGCGCCGTAAAATGTCGTCACTTTCGTCGCCGTACGTATTTGGATCAAATCGGTGTGGCTGATAAAACCCTCCCAATACAACTTCATGGGAGTTTGGCCGCGGAATCACATATGTAGAATCTTCGGGTGTCCACGCTGTAACGACTTTTTTAATATGGGGTGCTCTAATAACGACCACCTGACCTCTCGTCGGAAAAACTGTGTCGTCATTTGCCAATATTTGAGAACCTAAACCGGAACAATTAATTACGGCTTTTTTCCGACCCCCACCAAATGCTTCATCTAAACTTGATAATTTCTTCCGGATAAACTTCACCCCAAGTTCTTTAAACCGTTTGACTAAATTAGCGGTGAGGAGGGGTGGATTAAAAGTTATTCCGGTGAATGTAACCACCAGAGAACAGCCAGGTTTATCCGAATGACCAATGGATAAATCAGGAATGAATTGACGAACACCAGAAACATCTTCTTCATTTAATGATTCGGAAAAATGTTCTTCCGTCCACGTTTTGTCGGTGCCAGGTTGTTCCGATTGTAAAAAATCAATAAACTCATCATAATGAGTATAGGTATACCTCGGAAATGATAAGTCATCAGCAAACGGGTTAAAGTAAGCTCCAGCATAAGGAGAAGCATACATTATGGATTGATCCCCTGGGAAATGCTGAGCAATTATGGTGATTTCATTTCCTTTCACTCCATTTCGGATTAATTCATAAACCGTTGTTAATCCGACAATTCCACATCTGCATTAGTATCAGCATCTCAACATTTTGAGTAAGTGAACATACCCCACAACAACGATTTCACTCATGACGGTTGAGATGCAGAAAAGCGCACATTTAAATATTCCATGCATGCATATTGATAAGACTCCACACTTGCCGAAAGGAGGGATAGTGATAAAAAAAGGAAAAAGAAAAAAAAAAAAAAAAAAAAAAAAAAAAAAAAAAAAAAAAAAAAAAAAAAAAAAAAAAAAAAAAAAAAAAAAAAAAAAAAAAAAAAAAAAGAAAAATAAAAAAAAATTAATATATAAATCCAAAAAGAAAAAAAGAACTCATGAAATTATCCGAAGAATAAAAATCACAGAAGGAACTTTAAATTTAACAAAAATCTAGTTTACCATAGACCGTTCCTTTTGCTTGTGCAGTATTTTGTTTATAATCATCCCTTGTACTTTTATCTACTATAGTCTATAGGTTATGTGCAGGATTTTAAACTTTTAGACTTATAATTGTGTTATCCTGTATATAATATTTTGAGTAAATCCTGTATATAGATGGGTGCAAATGGTTTTGTGACAATTAAAAGATATCACTATACCACAATTATGGGCATTTTGAGGTTGTTCTTAAAAATGATAGGAAGAATAATTAGCGGGATGAGTTTCGTAAATGAGCGATTGGCAAAGCGGCGACAAAAAGTACCATATATTCAAGAAAACGTGACAAATTGTGAAATTCAGAATTTTCAAGGTAAAGAACCTAAATTGTTTGAATCGTCGTGGAGGCCAAAATTCGAAGATTTTGAGCCCATAAAGCCAAAAGAGCTAAAGAAGCGTCTCTTTATAGCAAAATATAACAGATTCCGGGTCACAAAACCGAGGGAAAGAAAAGATTGGAGTTTGGGGAGAATAAAGAAACTTTCCAAATGGGGAAAGTCAAACCGAACACCTTCCTTTTATGGCAACTCTTTGCGGGTACAAAAGACCGTCAATCGGGCGGAAAGTCCAACGAGTTTAAGTGACTCAGATCGATTGTTTTCTGTGGACGATACAAGAAATGGCAGTCAAACTTGGAGGGCGAAAATGGAAAGTCAAAGCGAAAGAAACAAGCACGTGACTTTTTGTGTAAAAAGCGAAGCACACAAAAACGCTTTTGCAACCAAGACCACAAAAATCTACTCCAGTATGTTCCCAAGTCAAGCACCAAATTTCACCATAGGAAGACTCGTTGGAGATGGTATCCGGGAAAGAGTTTCCCTTTTAGAAACGAATTCTAAAAATAACAGCCAATCATGTTGCAAAAAACAAGAAAATTCCCTCCGAATCGACATTTCCGATAGACGCGCCGCCCTCGGTTTATACAGTCACGTGATATAGAATTAAATTGACTGGATATGTTTATTTTATTGGCATTACAAGCTTTGGGGTAATTTGGATAAGGATGTTGATACCGTAATATGTAGGATGGTGATACCATAATATGCAGGATGGTGATACCATAATATGCAGAATGTTAGTATCATGGTATATGCAGGGTGTTGACACCGTAATATATGCAGGATAATAAGATGTTGATAAAGTTTTAAAAATTTAGATGGAAATTTCCTTTTGGATTTCTACTATAGTGGTTTAGGTCAGATTCCTGTAATGTTTGATAGGACGAAGAATGTGAAGAAGCTTTCATGATTTATGCTTTATGCTTTTCTTTGAAGAAAGTTAATACAAATTCTGGCTTCAACAAAATCTCTTAAGTGTTCCTTGAATTGCAAAATGAATCAAAAGATTTCCTCTCGTAAAAAACCTATAACCTCCATAACCTTTTTGAAAAGACGTTTTTGACATAATGAATTGTTCGAGGGTCATTGAACTTCCAAGAGCAACAGACGCTTGCTAATAATTTCCTTAAGGCAGTAAAAAAGTCAGAAGTATCGTCATCCTGGGTATAGAAAGCTAAATGAAAAGTCTCGTATCGATACCCAAATGTGTTTTGTTTATTTGAAAAAGAACTAAATTCGTTTCGAAACCGTCTTAGATGCTTATGTGCAGTCCGTTGGTTTTGTGGTTTTGGATCACGTTGCTTATTGCCTGGAATGATATTACTGAAACGATACTGAAACTAATTGAAACTTTACTGAAACATTCATCTCTTAGTAGCTTCAGGGCTGTATTATTAAAATTTGTATTGTATTTAGAATCTTATATAGAAGTTTTATAGAGGATTTTGATTCACAAATTTAAATATATTTTACTTATCAGAATTTAGAATTTAGTCAATCGATATACTGAATTATCATTGTATATTGTATTTTGTATTTTGTATTGTATACTGTATATATTAGTATTAATGAATATATCCAAATGTACTGATATTTGATATTCTTTCAGTTCATGTAATTATATATATATTCTTGATTCTATATTTACTGTTTTCTCAATAAACCAAGTTATAATTCTCCAGACTTCACCCACCACTCTGGAGGAATTGACCAAGAAATTGAAAAGAATGTTGTTATGAAGCATCTCGAGATTCACGAATCCTCGATGAACTTGCGCTGTCTGTCAACGGTAATCTCAACATTTTCACGGGAATAAAAGTCATGCGTAAGGCCAGGGCGGTTGAACCAGGGCCTCTGTAACTTTAGTAGTAATAATACGAGAAGTTATCTTGGTCGTTGTTAAGAAAAAGCTGTTGAATTACTTAAGGGACTTTTTTTATTCCTCCGTAGTCAATGTGAAGTGCACCTTCTGACATCCTTGCCATGGCGGTTAGGCTTTCTCATTCCTCCACTAGGCGCCATAGGTGCATTACCAAGCATTCCTGGAACATTCATTGCCATCGACAGTATCAGTGGCATATATTGTTGCTGCTTTTCCTGCTGACCTGAGACATTTTTATCTTGAAGTGACGACATCTAAGTAGGAAACGAGCTCACCCGTTGTCTAGATTGGCCCATTGGGCCATGCCTGGAGCATGCCTTGGGGCGTTCCTTGGGCATTCCTTGAGGAATGGGCAATTTGCTGAACTTCTCGGAAAAACTGCATTTCATGGTTTTAATTGTATTTTATGGTTTTATGGTATTAAAGATTACGTAATCAATTACGTAATCAATTATATAATAGGTCAAACTTATGTCCTTAGTCGGGAATTTCTGACAGAAACGGCTACAACCTCTTCCATATGATTCGTATAAACTGTTGGTAATCCATGCATATATACCATTGTATTTATTATGTAATCCATTATGTAATTATCTATGTAATTGATTATGTAATCTCCTCACAGATGTCAATCCAGTATTGACAAATTTATTCATTTTTTGGGTGTATTTTTAAAACTTATCTTACAGGTCTCTTTTCATGCCACCCTACAGCTTTTACAATACACGACTTTGCTTTGATCTCTTAATTGCTTTTTCTCCATGTTATTTAAGTGAGCCCAACACTTCTTTTTGTAACGTTTTCTACATTTACCTGTTTGGTTTTTCTTCTAGTATTACAGGATCTTTCTTTTCTAAGTCTAATTGCTTCCATTAACTCATTCTTATCTCTTTTTATGATAAAAAATTTAGTTTCATTATTATTTTTATTTAGTTTCTTATGACTAATAAAATAAGAGGTTATGTTCAATTACATCCATTTCATTAAGTTAATCCTAAAGATATAGCTCTTGAACTATAAGATAAAGTTTCAATTAATACTAAAATAGGTACTTTTCTTTGAAAAGGGCTTAAATTATATAATAATTACTTTATATTTATATTTATATATGTGCATAAAAAATACATATTTATAGAGTAAAATACAAAAATATTTACATAACATCCTGAAGGGTACATTTATTATTTTGTTTTATATATTATTATTTTTATTTTCTCCTTCATAAGAGTTATATTCTTCATTTAACTTATAAGTTATGTTTTAAATATGATTCTTCATCTAAATCGTACTTTATACTCCGATATTTTCTATAATTCATTATTTTATATCCTATATTCTATACTCTATAGTGTATTTTATATTATATTCTATATTACAATATCCAGGTATTTTCTATAAGCTATAGATCTTTTCATAATGTAACATTCCATATTCTTAAATACCAAGGTTCTATTATTCTAAAAATTTCCATATTCTCCATATTCTCCTTACTTTTCAAAACTGTATTATTAAAATATTTACCCTTTCTATATTTTAATATTCTATATTTTAATATTCTATATTTTAATATTCTATATTTTAATATTCTATATTTTAATATTCTATATTTTAATATTCTATATTTTAATATTCTATATTTTAATATTCTATATTTTATCTTTGATAATCTCCACTATTTTGGATTCTATTATCCTAGATACTCAATATTTCCAAGATCCTAAAGTCAAAAATTCTAAATCTTGATTTTTTTAACATTTCAAGATTCTACATTTCTATATTTTGTTGTTTATATCGTAAATTCTCCACTTCGAAAATGATCATATTTCTTTTTTCAATATTCCAAAAATCTAATATTCCATGCTCTAATATAATCATATTCTAATATTCCAATATTCTCCATATTCCAATATTCTCCATATTTCAATACTCTTTATATTTCAATATTTTATATTCTAATGTTGCTAAAATCAATCAATTCCTTTATAATAGCTTTTTTATACATTTCTTGTGCTGAGTTTCCTTAAACATTTTTCGTTTTAATCAATACATTTTATCGTATAGTATTTATGTTCTGAAAACATCGCTAATACCTCAGTCTCAATCGCTGTTCCAACATATAAATTATATTTGCCCGTTTTTTTCATCTTTATACTATTTATCAATTAATCTTATATGCAGTACGTCCATAGATCTCCTTTTACCTTATTTATTGTAATCATGGAATATATGTTTATGGTACCAGGGTATTTTATTATTTCTAATTTTTCACTTGATAATTTTCCTTAATTCATTATAATTTTCTTTCTTCCTTAATAATTGAATACTTGACCATTTTATTCAAAATTTGTTCTTCACCTACTCTTTTATATGATTTAGATGTTCCTAATATTATATATTTTGGTTCATCTTTTGTTTCTCCTATAATACCTTTATAATCAGTTATAGTACATAAATATTCAATTGTAGTACATCATATTCAATTGTAGTACTCAATATTCATAATAGTATTATAGATACATAAATCCATTATAAACAGTAATACAGATATATATATATATTGTATATACAAAAATTTATGATAATATTTAATTTTTATGATATTTATAATTTCCAAATAATGATAATTATCATCAATGTAAAAACAGAACAATAACCAAGATTATTTCGAATACTGCTATTATTCAAATAGTCATAAACATGTATTACTTATATTTATTCTATCATCAAATGTTTTTCTACACTATACTATCTTAATGCTATATATCGATATTGTATTGATATTGTATTGATATTTGTATTGTGTTGTATATTGTATATTCTGTATTGTATATTGTATATTTTGTATATTGTATATTGTATATTTTGTATATTGTATAAAATGGTGTATGTGATAAATTTGTAATATTTCTATTACTGCAAATATTATTTTTTAATTAATTGTTATATCTAATTACCTACCAGGTATTGTTGTTACCAACCAATCTTATTTTCCTAAAGTAATAAGAACACTCAAAAATCAAATTCTTCAAATGCTAATTAAAATCTTCCAATTTTTCAAATGCCAATTTCGATCCGATCTGGAAATTTTTCTTCCCCAGAAGTCAATTCTTCGAATGTTTCCAGAATGTTTCCATGATGTTTCCAGAATGTTTCCAGAATGCTTCCAGAATGCTTCCAGAATGCTTCCAGAATGCTTCCAGAATGCTTCCAGAATGCTTCCAGAATGCTTCCAGAATGCTTCCAGAATGATTCGAAAATTGCCCTTATCTTTTATTCGAATTCCCATCTTCTTAGAATTCAATTTCGGATATTCGCTTAAATCTCCAATTTTCCAATCAATATCGAAATTCTTCTCAATTTGAATGCAAATTCTTTTGTCCACAATTTTAAATCGAAAAAGCAATTTCTTAGTCGATCCCAAATTTCCTCCTATTCCTTATCCAGAGCTTCAAAATTTTCGAAATCCAGAAATCAAATTCGAATATTCCATCCAATTATTCTATCCATTTCCGAATATGATATCGAATATGATATTCAAAATGCAAAATCAATGAAACAAAAAATAATCAAAATTCCGAATGAGTCTTCAACTTCAATAAAATCATCATTTTCCACAATACCTCAAATATTCAAATATCACGTGATTCAAGATTCAATCCTGCTTTCATCCAAGACGGGCAATAATGCCCTCGGCAATGCCCTCGGCTTTGTCACAGAAGAAAACAGCCATACCAAGGGATTCCGCGTTCCGCTCAACAAGCAGTGGCTCCTCAAGCTCATGACATTGACAAGCTGCTCGTCCAAACCGTGCCCTTTGCTTTTCTGCTCGAGAAGACCCCGAATGGCAATACATTCGTTGATTTCGATGGCCTTCTTCCTCGTAGGGCCGATGTTTGAACACGTGAGTGCAGACCGCATTTGCTCTAGCAACGAGTACTGGATTTTGAAAGACAAGGTGCCAGAAACCGAAGAGCTCGATAGAGAGGTCAACGAGAGGGACGAGTAATTCGAGTAATCAAACTGATCCTCGTGCAAAATGGGATCGTTGTTAATGCTGTAGTAGGCATCTCCATCGGCGGAAATTTCAGTCTGACCCAGGTATAAACGCTCTGCTCCAAGAGCCGCTCATGAGACTTATTCTCAAGTGCTTGAGTCGTTGTCGTTCTTTGTTCGAAGATCCGGTGTTATCAATAGCAAAAAGGTACTTTCCTGTGACTCCGAAATTGTAGTTGTAGTCTTCGCCAAGGTCCACTCTAATGACGTCGTGCGGGAAGAATAGGGGACTCGCTCTTGGAGGCTCGATATCAGTCACCGGAGTTCTGGAGAAGTTCTTTGCATAAGGCCTTTAGGAGGAACACAATTAGATTGGATTTTCCGATCGAAGATCGGAATTTTCGGATTGAAGATTGGAATTTTCGGATTGAAGATTGGAATTTGCATTCAAAACTGGGCCCATAATTTATAAATCGAAATTGGACCATAATTAATTAATCAAAATGCAAATTTGAATGGCAAATTTGAGAGAATGCAATTTCGAATATGCAAATTTGAATAGGCAAATTTGAATAGGCAAATTTGAATAGGCAAATTTGAATAGGCAATTGCCTATTTCGAATATGCAAATTTGAATAGGCAAATTTCGAATAAGCAATTTCGAATAGGCAATTTCGAATCTTCGATCCGAAATTTGCATCCGAAATTTGCATTCTCAGATCAACCCACTAAGAGTCAACTTCTCCAAAAACGGACTCAAATCATCCTTTCTGATCTCAATAATCAGAGAATCAAAACTATTAATCCGAACTTTAGCTCCGGAAGATGCAGCCACTTTTTGAAAAGCCACACTAAATGTATTCAATCGGGTAATTCCACCCGAAAGTTTGGCTTTATCGGAATTATCAATCCCTCTAGGAAACTTTGGTGCCAATCCAATAACAAGATAAGTATCACTTGAAGAGTCCAAACTGGCTAAAACAAGTGGTTTTAATCCGATATCCTTCTTTGTATCCACATTCATAAACTCAAGTTCATTGATATTTTCAAGCAACCAATTCCCCAATTTTCCCAAAATCAACGGATTATTGAACATATGCATATCAGGAATGGCTCCATCTGTCAATACACAAAGACGATAAAGCCGTAGGTTCTTGATGAGTTTCCTTTCTAAAACAGACATTCCTGTTTTAAAAATCGTTTGTTGGATTTCTTTAGCTTTTTCAAGTCCTTCAGTTAAAAGATCAAACCCTTTAGCTTTTTTCACTTTTAATGTTCCGGTATTAGAAGAAACTCGTTTCAGCATGGTTCCAACGGCCATATTAAGAGCATCCCATGAGGACCAGAAGTTTTTGACCCATAATTTCTCCTTTTTTTCGATTTTTTCACTCACGTCATTATCGGGATTTTCGTCGTTTTCCGAATTTTCCGGCCCTTCGTCCGCTTCTAGCAACGCTGCTAACGCCTCCACACATTCCATGGCTGACAAATGTCCCATATATCCAAAAGTTCGAACAAACCCATCTCTGACGATTCCTTCAAGTCCGTAAAGGGGCAAATATTTGGCGAAAATCACAGGAAGATTCTTTTTCACAGAAATATCCATATAGAGCCATTTCTGCTGTGCCACTGATAGAGAAATGCCCATTTTGGCAAATAATTTATGCAATTTCTTCCTTCCTTCGTCCGTCCATAGATTTAGCTTGGAATTGACCAAAGATGAGTAGAAAAATGAATCATAAAGAGTCCAATGGCGTAAAAGAAACAAATGATAATCTTTTTCAATGGATAATGTAGTAGAATCGGCCGTTCGCTCCGGACCAACGGACCCTGGTGTCGTTGAAGGGTTAAGACGATGAACTTCTTCCTGAAACAATGGCTGCACTCGGTCGTATACTTCCGGGTGGAGTCTATCAAGAGAAGACACTCCAATGATGGAAAGCCAAAGATTTTCAATGGTTGTTTCGCCAATATTCGCCAAAAGTGCATATATTATGGCGGTAGATGCAGTCAAGATGGCTGTACCTTGATTATAGTAATTTTCAATGATTTCTTCACTTGAATGGATTTCCTTGCGTCGGATTTTGCGTATTTTTTGTTCATGTTGTGATTTTCGTTTCCCAGAGAGATCCCCAGAGAAATCCCCGGTGTCTTCCCCGGGGGTTTCCCCGGAGATTTCCTCTTCCGGAACATCTGATCTTTCTCCGTCGGAGACTTCCTCTTCTGAATTATCTCCGTCGGAGATCTCGTCATCGGAGATCTCCTGTGCCAAAACCCTATAAGACTCCCTCTCTCTCTGAAGATTCCCATCGATATATCCATCATCAAAACAAACCACCATTTGCGAACCAAAAACATTATCAAGATTCCAAGGGCGGTTCCCATCAATAACGTAAATTTTTCGGCGAAATCCACCGTTTAAATCTTCAATATCATCATCTGGCCGAACATACTCCTCATTAATAAACTCATCAACATCAATATCGAAAAAACTTTCAATATCAATCATCCCACCACATCCAATAAGTATGACATTTGAAACTTCAGAATCAAGTTTCTGATAATGCTCTTTTAAATCTGCATATCCAACAACAGGAATTAATTGATATTGAATAAGATGTTTCTTAAGTACAACACTGACGATTTTGGCTGTACAAATGCTATCAATACTAAGACATGATACAAACACTATAAGTTTGCACATAGAATGTGACAGTGAAGTTCTTTTGATTTCATTAAACGCTTGCCCATATTGGGACGGATTTATGTACATGGATACTTGATGATGTTTTATTGTTGGTTTCTTTATACTTGTGTGTCACGTGACTGACGCGTCTCATTATACCCTTCACGTGTTTAATGGATTATTATATATACATCTATATATATATCTATATATATCTATATATATCTATCTATATCCATATCTATGTCTAAATCTATATATATAATTATTAATAGTGTATATAGTATAAAATACCACTAGTACAGTAGTATGAAGTGGTGTACGGATGTTTAATAATAATCAATTAAAGCCACTGTTTCCAAATTATAAACAATCTTCTGAAATCATTGCGTATAATATACTTAGTAGTACAGTTAAGGCAGTGAACTTATCAAGTGCTTATTGTGGTAACCTAGATTCTTTAAAGTATGTCGCAACAGTGATTATGTAAGTGATTATGTAATCATTTTAGTCAGTTGATAATCATGATAATGGACCCTATACAGGAAGATTCTTTAGACTTAGATTATTCTTATGGAGAAAACACTCACCTTAGACTTATTGTGATTTAATCATCAACTTAAATTATAAATTCATGGATGAAGAAAGCCGGGAATATAATTGGGAGGTACTGGTTTTTACAGATGTACTGATTTTGATGTACTGATTATATTCAATTTTCATCAAATTCTTCACAAAATCTTTAGACGTTCAAAAAGTGGTCCACATTATTGCTTTATAAAGGGTATCCATTTTCTTTCGTTTTATTCCTTAAGTGTTAATTTCATTTTTTTATTAGTCTTCTGTTATATTTTGCTACATTGCTTGTTGCCACTATTTCCGAGGTATCCATTTCCGAGGTGTCCATTTCCGAGGTCCACTTCCGATCATTATCTCTTGTATAAACCTCTCTATCGAATACGGTCATGGCCAAAATGGATTGGTTTCTACAATGCAACTGTAATCATAAAACGTAATTCATTTCCACTGCTTTCCTGAATTGGAATCGAATATATCCACCAAGGAACTTCGTCAAACTCAACATCATGACATCAAAATAGCTGCCAAAAATAGATAACCTTCTTGAAATCATGAATTCATGACTTTTCATACTCATCATGCTTTAGATCATGAGTTAGTTTTCATTCTCATCTTCACCTCATAATATCAGGTATCAACTGTGAGTAGTTCAGAAGACATCACCCATATTTGTGAGTACTTCAGCTAGAGATATACTTCTTCAAGAAATCAACTCGCATGTGAGTACTTCAGCCACTTGTCAACTCAAATTTTTTCATACTCATCCTGAGATCAACTCATGAGTAGAGGAGTTTTCATATCCTGGTATAATCATATGAGTAGCTTGGCAGGCTCATCGGCTTAGGCAAGCCTCGGCAATTAAACATATGAAAAACTGCCAAAACTCCGCCTTGCCCTCACATTCACATCCCACGTCATCACTCCTCCATCTTCACATCCAATATACAACTGATTATCAAGCCAGTCAATTCCAGAAAGCTCCATTTCTCCATGTATATGGTTAACCAGCTGCTGGTACGAATCATGACAAACATAACTTCTTTGATGCTGGAAATCTGGACAATGATGTCTTCCCCGGGATAAGCCGGAGTTATCCTCCAAATTCAATCCTTCAAGAGCATTATCTGGAGGTCTAGAGTCGACTTCCATACTGCTTGATTCGTGGAAAGACGCGTTTGGGTCATCATGAGTCGATTCATATGAAACAGGCTCAGACCGCCACGCCGGGCTAGATTCCTCCGCCGGAACTGCTAGCGACGCTCGTCTCTCGTCACATACCGGTAGGCTTGGTTTCTGGAAGACAAAGTCCTTGAAAAGCTTGGGCTTTTCGTTGGCGAGATATGAGTAATCATAAACAAGTGGGGCATTAAAAGGAGTGGTGTTTTCGTCGTAAATGGCAAATCGCTTGTGGAAATCTCCATTGTGATCAGGTTCGTCATAATCGTCGGTGAAACTAGCGGAATTTTGACTCCGCAAAAGCTTATCTTTCACGCTTAACCGTTCGTGCTTGTACCGGCCAAATTGATCCAATGCAAAGGGGAACACCAACACCTGGTGGTTCTCCTGGTCTGGGTCCTTCAAATCAACCAAATGCACTCTTCCCACGTGTTCCAGAACCACCAATAAATCCTGTACTGCCGTGTGCAAGAATTTGCAACTCCGGAAGGCACCGGACTGGTGGCCTGGCCGAGTGGACTTGATTTCACTCATGGGTTCACACGTGGCCTTTCGGAGATCGTATAGCTCGCAAACGCCATCTTCAAATGCCACAGCAAGAGTGTTTTCATTATTATGGTAAGAAATGCCGAATCCGGAGCCATGGGCGGTTTTGATGGATTCCACGTGAGGATCGGCCATTTTCGGGTCCAACAAGAAAAATGAGTTGGAATCACCAGTGGCAGTAAGAAGTCTGCCATCGGGCAGTCGATGGACGTTATTAAGCGAGGTGTTAGCTTCACAAAGAATCTTGCGTTCAGGAGCAACGCGTCCATTTGAAATGTCCACCACGTATAAATTTGAGTCATTATTGCACACATAAGAGGTAAAATGAGAGTCGGAACCTCCTTGTTTTGGATAAATGGTGACGGCATTATTGATCATTTCACCCAAACTGAAAGTGAGTTGCTCGGGTAAAAACGGGGAAGTGAATGAAAATAACCCTTTTGCCGACCGGTGAGGACTTGAAGATAGACACCGGGTGAGATTAGGGATATCCATGGAGAAAACTTTGGACAGTGACGTCACTACGCCACCAGTGACAATATGGCCCCCAGGGGAATGATTAAAGCAACGGGGGAAATAAGGAAGACGGCAATAATCATAAGAATGAAGGGATTCTTCAAAAAATGGGAAAACGTGTAAGGCACGAATGGATTCATCGAGAGTATAGTAAATATTACCAGTTGAAGGATCAACTTGGACTAAGTCTCTTAGTTGCCAGTGATTAACAGAGGATTTGAAGTTTGAAATATAGGATGGTCTCGGCTGGAGATATTTAAGGGCGTGGTAATAATTTTGGAAACATTTATAATGAGAGGAAAACGACCTGCGTTTTCCGGAAGGAGGATGATTTTGGAATTTTGATTCCGAAAGTGATATTGTCATGGCTGGATATTTAAAGCCGAGGGCGGATTTCTCATAAAAGAAAGGTTTTATTGGAGGAAAAGTTAAAAGTAAATTTTGGATAGAAGTAAATTTTGCGGGGAGGGCGGTTTATATAGTTTTTGAAAATAATAAATTAAGTGTTTCAAGATAATAGAACAAAAAGAAAAGTGGAGAAAAAAAGAAAATATTTATATCGTACATTAAGTAGAGCCACCTCGACGGAACACCGTATTTATGAGGGGTTATATGCAGGATGATTAAGGGTCCAATAGATAAGGACACTTTCTACGTCAAAACAGGAACAACGAATAGTGGAATCAAGAAGTAAAATACGTAAAACCAAAACCATCGTAGACACCACATTTTTTTTCAGTTTTCCTCGATTCTCCTTATTTCACTGTTTTCAAGGGGGTAATTTTCAACCTGCATATGACGTCAGTGCGTCCCGTGGGGTTCCAAATGTGACCGGTGGAATTCTCGTTCTTCAGGTCATGCGATAACATCCCGTGCATTAGAACGCGCATGGACACGGCTAGTGGTCCATTGACTGGAGGAAACATTCCATATGCAGGGGAGATTCTCTTTCTTCCTCTTAAGTATATAAATACCGGGCAAATTTTTAACAAATTAGATTTCCCCCGCCCATGCTCTCCTCACCCATCCGCAATCACGAACGTTATTGTCCTTGGCATCCACTTTCCAGTTATTGTCAGGATTATCGTATTTATTGCCAAAATCCCCTGGTGGTTTTGAAATGCACACGTGATTCCCATTAGCAAGTGGGCACCGAAGTTGTGATGATGGGAATGGACAAGGACAGTGGCCAGGATTAGGAACACATTTAAGCGTGCCAGGACATAAGTAGGCGTTGCACAGATTGTCTAGAACGCGCTCTTCGTAAGAAGCGTCATTCTTTTGTTGATGCTGGCCTTGGAATTGATCTTGAATGAAATCAAAGATACTGGCAGAAGCAAGGGCGATGATGAAGAAGAAGAAGAGTTTGTTCATGGTGGTTAAAGAAATTTACTGTGCGATTGTGACGTGTCGGTTGTGTGTGCAGGTTGCCACCGAAGACACCAGTACATCCGAAAACGCCAGTACACCCGAAGGATGTAGTGGTGTTTGGGGAGATAATACAACGGACTAAGCATGCCACTTAAGGGTGAAGTTCTGCCGGGTCTTTTGTATGTGATGAAGTGTTTGTGAGGTGTTTTGGTTGGTTTTGTCGTGTGTGAATCGTCTGAAACGTCTGAAACGTATCTGAAATGTATCTGAAACATGTTTGAAACATGTTTGAAACACTATCCAGACAATATATTATACCGATTTTGTCGTTATACAATCATATTATCAAGTGTCTAAAGCGATACAAATATGTTAGCAAGTGTCTTTAGTATCATTATCTTCAGTAATTTCTGAAGCTCTTCTTCTTTAATTATATATATCAAAATCAACATTTTCAATTCTATAAAAACTTCTCCTTAATATTTAAATTATATAAAGAATTTTTAAATTTTTTTTGTATTTTTTTTTTTTTTTTTTTTTTTTTTTTTTTTTTTTTTTTTTTAATTTTTTTTTTTTTTTTTTTTTTTTTTTTTTTTTTTTTTTTTTTTTTTTTTTTTTTTTTTTTTTTTTGCAATAAATATATATTGATTTATACTTTTATGACTGAAATGTCCTTTTTGTGCGAATTCTATTATACTTTATAAACTACCAATTTGCTTACGTAATCAGGATTTCCTTAATTCCCATATAAGCCCTTCTTCATCATATAATTGAAAAGTTTTCTTAAACCTTAAATCAAAAACTGCATTTCAAGATTTCAGAATTCACATTTTCAATTTCCACAAATATGGATTTATCTGTAATTCACTCAAAATTTGCATTTTCATAATTTATCACCATTTTGATTTCACTTATAAAATTTCCATAAACATTATCAATATTGTCATCAAAGTATATCTTATATTAGATAGTACATTATAGTAAAATAGTAGTATAGTAGTATAGTATAGTATAGTACTGTATAGTATAGTAGTATAGTATAGTATAGTACTGTATAGTATAGTAGTATAGTATAGTATACTATATTATAGTAGTATAGTATATTCTATTATAGTAGTATAGTAGTATAGTATATAAAACAACCAGTAGATCTAATAGTACAATTTGTGGTAAATAAATAGTATAATTTTGTCAGAATAATTATCTGGCTTTATAGTATGAATTATTAAAAGTCATTCACAGTAATATATACAGTGCATTTAATTCGCTTCATACGGATGCAAATAGTAAACTGCTTACATAATCAATAAAACATCCATACACCAGGTTACCTCAGGACAATCATGCCCTCATCAAAGGCACCAAATTTTGTAATATCAAATATTAGTATGATTCTCATGATAGCATTTATTTTGTTTAATATTGAGTTCTTCTACATTTATTTATAGTGATACTGCATATAAGCGTAAACAATCAAGAGGTCTTGTAGTTGATCAGATGTACTGGTCTATGGTATTCGGCAGTATATAGTATAGTATATTATAGTATATTATAGTACATTATAGTATATTATAGTATATTATAGTATATTATAGTATATTATAGTATATTATAGTATATTATAGTATATTATAGTATATTATAGTATATTATAGTATATTATAGTATATTATAGTATAGTATAGTATAGTATAGTATAGTATAGTAAAATAAGCAAAGCATGTTTATCTTTCTTACATTTATATATCTAATTGTATAAGCCTATTGAAACTAAAATATATATTAATATATGTTAATATATACTCTAATTTAAATCACCTATTCTACAAAGGAGAAATTAAATATGAGATATATAAAATCAAATATAGCTATCAATCCCCCTGAAAAGGGGAATTAATTCATATATAGCTATATTAATGTTTTTACTTAGTATTTTGTACTCTTTCACTGTAGCCACTTTGTTGAGGATATAATGTAATATTAGTTTATAAAATGATATAACTCTGTATATGTATAAACTATAGTAATATATATATAAAATATATGAATATATATATATAATTTATGAATATATAAAATTTAGTAATAATAATATTTATACAATATATATATGTATATATATATATATAATATGAGTATATATATATGATTATGTAAATATATATATAATAATAATATATAAAAGATTGTAATAATATATATATATATGTATGTATTTACCCTCATTTCTTTAAAAAGGGACTATGTATATATATGAGTTTATCATCTGCTTTATATATAGCCTCTGCGGTATAAAATTTGTATTTAGATAGTTATATAATATTTTACTTAAGTTTATAAATTTAAAATAAAATAATAATATAAAGAGGTTTATATAAAAATAAAAAAAAATAAAAATAAAAAAAAGGAAAAAGAGGTCAAAATGGAAAAATTGGGAAATAACCATATATTTGATTTATAGAGAATTTTCAAAAAAAGACAATGAGAGATGAATATTGGTAAATTGGGCAATAGAGTATGAATGAATATTGATAATTATATACAGGATAGTGAAAGGAAGAAATACTGATTACATAAGCAAGAATGTAAATTTGATAAAATAGACAACCAGGAATTGTAATCCATAAATTTTTACCATGATAAGACTAAACATAAAAAAGATTGAAAATACAAATATTCATTCATAAAACCAAAAAAAAAGTGATTTTTTCCCAATATCATGTAAATGATATAAGAATATCAACAAAATACCCTCCATAATAATATAATTGTGAGGGTTTTAGAGAGAAATTCCATATTAAAGCTTTCTTAAATTTAAGACTATGGATACCATTGGAAAGTATCCCAATTGAGAGCATATAGTTTTGTATTGTATAGTCATATATTATATAGTAGAGTCTGTATATTCATATAGTATATAGTATAATATTGTATATTCATATATTATATACTACAGTACTGTATATTCATATATTATATACTACAGTACTATATATTTATATAGTATATAGTGAAGATTTTAAAAATCAATAATATTATATAGGCTTCGTAAATAAAATTACATAGTGAAGCTTTCTATATAAATTTATATAGTATTGTATATTCATAAAATTACATAAGGAAGCTTCCTATATAAATTTATATAATAATGATAGTAATGAAATCACATAGAATATTAAAGCATTATATAATTCATATAAAATATATAGGAAAGCTTTGTAAATTTTAGTATAAAGTAAAGCTTTATAATTTACATAAATTTATGCTTTATAAAAATTATAAAACTATAATTAAGCATTTAGTCTTCTATAATATAGAGCGATGCTTTGTAAATAGAACTATATTAAAAAGCTTCTTGAAAGCTATAATAATATAGTAAATCTTTATAAAATGTATATTTATCATATAATAAACTTTATAGTGATAATATAGTAATACATTATATAGTAATATAAAATTTATATAGTTATACATTATATAGTAATATAAAATTTATATAGTAAAATTAGTAAAAATAATGTTGTAATGCTTCATATATAAATTTATATAGTGAAGGTTTATATAAACATAAAATTATACAGTTATTGTATATGAATTTATATAGTAAAGCAGTCATTAAAAATACTTAATAGTCATGATTATATAAAAATGCTTTATTTTAAATAAAACATAAAAATTATATATAATTTTATAGTAATATCTAATAATTTATAAAATGTCTATAGCTAAATAATTATATGAACTCTTAATTTTTTTTTTTTTTTTTTTTTTTTTTTTTTTTTTTTTTTTTTTTTTTTAAATCTCACAAAATTCATAGGATCCTACAATTAATTAACAAAAATTGTAAATTTATTAAATAATATTATCAAAATTTAAAACAATAATTTAAAATCAATTACTTAATTGAGAAATAAACTGCACGTGCTTCGTAATTTGGAGACAATTCTTTAGGAGAACTTCGCCTTTCGCTTCTTTTTACCTTCATTTTCCCTTTAATTGTTCCCCATATACTTTTTCCTGAGCTCAATGTTGATGCTCCCATAGATTTAACACTGACGTCGTCTTTTTTATCCATTGCAAAAAAAATAAAAAAAAATCCAAAAATACTAAAATAAAGAGATCTTCAAAAAAATGAAAATATCGATAATCAAATAAATAAACTGATGAAACAAAAAAATTAAAACAAAAAAAAAAAAATCAATAATTGCAACTTTATATATAAACGGCTTTAACGGGTCTAAGTCACTTTCCTGTATATAAACAAGATCCCTCCCGAAGTTCTATTGTTCATGGAGATCTAGAAAACTTTATGGATTACTCACTTTTGCTGTTATCTGCCAGAATTTCACTAACTATATTTTTGTTTTTTATACTTCTAGAACTGTTGATATGCTTATTTCCGTGTTTTACCCTTCATGCGCCCCCACATTCGTGACTCACATATTTCTAATTAGCAACATCGGCCAAGAGTTAAATTGATTAAGGAGTTCTTAATCCTGAAAGAACTATCAGTTTTCCATATGACTCTTTCTCTACTTAAAAAAACAAAAGAAATAAAAAATTCGATTCAAAAAAGAAGGGGCACGCTGGGAATTGAACCCAGGGCCTCTCACAAATTTGTAAAGCCGCGGCTCTACCCAAAGCGAGAATCATACCACTAGACCACGCGCCCTCTCTTGAAGGAAACAAAAACCCTACAGACTATATCATTTATCAATTGACAACATAATCAAATATTACTGCTCTTATTAACTATTAAATTTGCTGAGGTAAAGAACCGCGAGCATTCAGCACTTCACTCTCAGACTTAAACTTTTAATGGCATCATCTACCTCCATTAGCACCTCCTGGAGTGCTCTCAGCTCTGAGCGCACACCAAATCCCCAAATCAAACCATTAATAACCCCACTCACTGCAACAATTGTGCTTGTAAGCGAAAGAAGCACAGACGCCCATGGGGCAGCGGGGACAATACAACACATTCCAAAATGAATGACAAAAACAACAACAATTGAAAGAAAGAAGTGAAGCTTGCGCCACGTTGCTTGGAACGGAATAGTCGTTTGCAAGTAGTGCCTAATCTCTTCTGCCGTTTCACCATAGAGATTTATAAGCTCCACATCAGATGGCTCATGGGAAAGTGCACTCTGCTCGTGCACATGCAACTCCACACTGTAACCAAAGTGATCGGAAACAGAACACGAGTATGGAGGAGCCAATTTTTCAGTAAAACGCACTGCTGCAGATACCGGTGTCAAGGTAGTCGGATCAATTAAGGCATAATCTAACCGACAGGCCTCATGAGGCTTACGGTGAGAATTCCACGTATTCAACACGGAATTGCACGTGACACCACCTTTAACAATCTGGTCATGAGGGGAAAGACGGGCCAAATTTTCTGGAGAGAAAAGGCGGCCTTGCATTAAAACTTCCCATGAATCAGCCAAACCAGCCTCAACGGTGAACAAGCGGTGAGGCAAGGACCCAGGTTTCGAATTCAAATCTCCAACTTGCACGACAGCATATCCGGCGTTACGCAACACAGTGACTAACTTTGCCATATCCCAAGCTTGACATGCACGATGAGTGGAATAGGAGGCGTCACCAGTGGAAGAATAAGGGGCGTGCATATGAGAATTCATCACGGCAACGGGGGGCAAATTAGGGGCCATTGGTTCTAGCACAGTAACGGCGATAGATTTACCCACGTACCAATCACCACGGAAAAAGGCGCTAGGACGACCATTAATGGGGAAACGATAGAGGAAAGTGGATTTGATTGGAATCTTGGAAAGGATAGCTAAACCTGGACCACTCATTATACCCAGACGGAATATTCTCCTATAAGGGAAATTCTCCCGACATACCCGATCAATATAACGCCAATCATCTTCAACCCATACTTCTTGAAGGGCCACGACATCATAATCAGCATGAGCCAATGAATTACCAATAGCTCTCAACCGCTCTTTGCGATGCTTAGATATAAATTTTAGCCCATAGGCATTTAACGTTAGGAGTTTTATATTCGGCATTGCCGAGGAAGTTTGGTGGTACTTTTGGTGATGATTAAAAGTAGAAGGAAAAGAAAAAGAAGAAGAAAAAGAAGTTTTTGTTGGAGCGCCAGAAAAAAAGTAGTTGGATAGGAGAATGTTTTGGTTTTCTGCGGGTACCTGTGCGCATGATAAGCAATTGAGATGATCACAGGATTTGACATATGAAGTTGGGGAAGCAAAAAATAATATAAAAAAAAAAAAAAAAAAAAAAA